>CP025649.1:24776826-24817958 GCA_003576665.1 Ipomoea trifida | reverse complement strand
CGTCTTTTTTTTTTTTTTTTTTTTTTTTTAAATTATTGCTTTTATTTTCAAAAGTGAGGAATGCATTGGATTATAGCGCGCCACGATTGTGCACGTGGACGTAGTGTTCATGCACATTTTATATATTAAATTACTATGTGAATATGGTTATCATGTTATGAAACGAGTGAAATTGCAAGCAACAACAAGAAAAACTACACAGAGAAAATAGGGAGAGAATGAAGAGATTTCTTATTGATGGACTAAGGTTCACAGTGCATTGTGGACCCCGGTGCATGCATGTGTTATGTTATAAGTTTTTGTGTCTTGTACTATGTAATTCTATACCTTAAGATTATGAATTTTGTACCTAAAATAAATTAATAATTGTGTCTTATATTATAAATTTTTATGTGTCTTGTGTTGTGAAATTTTGAGTCTATTAACACAAATTATATACCTAAATCATATTTGAAAAATAAGTAAATGTATAGCACGTGTATGTGTCTTGTGTTTTGATTTTTTGTGTTTTGTGTTATGAAATTCTATACCTTCTCAATATACATTTTGTATCTCGTTATTTCGATCCAGAGTCCATTTAATACTATGTAAATCCTGCATGGTCCATGATATAAATTGCCGCTACAATTCCACAAACTCAATCTTTTAAGGTTATTAAAAACTTGCATATATTAGGAGAATTGAAGTTTATCAATCAAGTACACATTCTTTCTTTCTTTTTTTTTTTTTTGAAAGGAAAACAAATACACATTCTTAAATAATGACAAATGTATAAAAAGATTGGACTTTCATTTTTCTTAACAAAATCAAATCTCTATGACAATTAAATCAAACTAGCAACAACTCAACAAGATTGAGCTTGCAAAAAAGTAATGCATATAATCACAACCAGAATTGAATGGTCCTAATTCCTAAATGTATTTTTGAGTGACAAAAAAACTCATAATCAGTGTATCTTGTAAGAATGTGTATGTTTCAATATTTGTTGCAACAAATGATATTCCAACAAGAAAGTGTTCTAACAAGTGCCACAGATCTTGGGCAGTCCGGCGAGCAAGAGGCGAGCCAAGTCTTCTTCAAAGCACAGCCGCTCTCCCCTCTCGTCTTTCCACGACTCTCCGACGTCCGGCCCCTGCACCGCCACCGGACTCCGGCAAAGCGGACAGCTCCCGTGCCCTTCGCCATGCAACAGCCATTTCTCACGCAGCCTGCGTGGAACACGTGGCGGCACCTCTCCAGCTCCCTCCCCACCTCCCCCTCCACAAACTCCGACAAACATATCGCACACTCCGGCGCCGCCTCCGCGCCTCGAAAACAAACTCTTCCGTCTGTAAACAAACTTCCTCCCTCCCTCCTCACCATCGCCCTGTACTGATACTCGCGTAGGCTCGCCGCACCGATTCAGAGCCACGAACAATGACAGTATAGTGATCCTCAGAGCTTGCGGCACCCATGTATAGAACAAAATGGCTACCAATCTGCTCGTGTATGCGCACAATCTCGTCACAGCTCTCACCATTCTTAATTTGTACTCTGATCTGATCTGATCTGATCTTCTTTTTTGTTGGAGATTTGAAGATCAGATAAAGCGCAGCTCATTTATACAACATCGCCATGGATAAGAATTTGTGCTTCATTTTCCACGTGAGTATGCTAGCAAATGGAATTTTAATTAAATATTTCCAGCGCGGCATGCCATCACTCACTCTGAAGTACTAAAAAATTGTCAGAATTAAATGCGTGCGCAATTTGTAATTTAATATACTATTTTGTGCGGCATGGCACGCCACAACTTCCCAAATGTTTGTTGTATGGACGGAGCATATCCGATTTCAAATAATATAAAAGTTGTGCTTCTAAATAAGATATTAAGTCCCAACTTTGTAAATGAAATGAGAGAATATTAAAACGTAGTGCGTGTTTATGCAAAAATCATGTTAGTCAACAACAAATTAAATATATTAGAGCGCGGTTTTTTGTCACTCAAAAATACATTTAGGAATTAGGACCATTCAATTCTGGTTGTGATTATATGCATTACTTTTGCAAGCTCAATCTTGTTGAGTTGTTGCTAGTTTGATTTAATTGTCATAGAGATTTGATTTTGTTAAGAAAATGAAAGTCCAATCTTTTTAACTTTGTCATTATTTAAGAATGTGTATTTGTTTTCCTTTCAAAAAAAAAAAAAAGAAAGAAAGAATGTGTACTTGATTGATAAACTTCAATTCTCCTAATATATGCAAGTTTTTAATAACCTTAAAAGATTGAGTTTGTGGAATTGTAGCGGCAATTTATATCATGGACCATGCAGGATTTACATAGTATTAAATGGACTCTGGATCGAAATAACGAGATACAAAATGTATATTGAGAAGGTATAGAATTTCATAACACAAAACACAAAAAATCAAAACACAAGACACATACACGTGCTATACATTTACTTATTTTTTCAAATATGATTTAGGTATATAATTTGTGTTAATAGACTCAAAATTTCACAACACAAGACACATAAAAATTTATAATATAAGACACAATTATTAATTTATTTTAGGTACAAAATTCATAATCTTAAGGTATAGAATTACATAGTACAAGACACAAAACTTATAACATAACACATGCATGCACCGGGGTCCACAATGCACTGTGAACCTTAGTCCATCAATAAGAAATCTCTTCATTCTCTCCCTATTTTCTCTGTGTAGTTTTTCTTGTTGTTGCTTGCAATTTCACTCGTTTCATAACATGATAACCATATTCACATAGTAATTTAATATATAAAATGTGCATGAACACTACGTCCACGTGCACAATCGTGGCGCGCTATAATCCAATGCATTCCTCACTTTTGAAAATAAAAGCAATAATTTAAAAAAAAAAAAAAAAAAAAAAAGACGTCCACGTGAGTATGCTAGCAAATGGAATTTTAATTAAATATTTCCAGCGCGGCATGCCATCACTCACTCTGAAGTACTAAAAAATTGTCAGAATTAAATGCGTGCGCAATTTGTAATTTAATATACTATTTTGTGCGGCATGGCACGCCACAACTTCCCAAATGTTTGTTGTATGGACGGAGCATATCCGATTCAAATAATATAAAAAGTTGTGCTTCTAAAATAAGATATTAAGTCCCAACTTTGTAAATGAAATGAGAGAATATTAAAACGTAGTGCGTGTTTATGCAAAATCATGTTAGTCAACAACAAATTAAATATATTAGAGCCGCGTATGCATGGTAGTTGTAATGTGTATCCTAATCATGTTGTTTTTATATTATATTATGATTATGATTTTGCTAACAACCATATAGTCGGACTCAATTTGTATTGACTTTTTAAGTACGAGAATCATGTTTTTATCTATAAGCATTCAATAGAAATAAAGAATTTTATTAGACGTAAATCTAAAAAAGAAAATAGCATTATCCTAAAATGTTTTCTTCTTTTTAAAATTGAATATCACCATCATTCTACTTTTTCTAATTTACCCTTATTAGTTTTTTTTTTTTTTTTTTTTTTGCTTTTATTTCTAAAAGTGAGAAAAGTGAGTGTTATATCCATACTCATCCCGCATCAATGAGTATACTTGATAAAGTAGAATTTGAGTCTCCATAGTAAAACTCCATAAAGAAGTGCTACTAAGCTTTATGAATGTGAAATTTGTGTCTTTTATTTATTTATTTTATGATGAAGAAATTCATAGTATGTACAAACTCAACTTCTCCTCATCTATGACTCCCTTATAGATGGTGGTGACTATCATATATTATAAATTACTATGAATATGTTTATAAATTGTATTAGAGATGTGAATTAATTAACTAAACTTGCAATACGGACATTATTTTGGGGTTATGGTACTCAGATCAGAGCAATTCAACAGCTCGCAACTCAGTAGATGGTGATCATTTAGTGATAAGCTTAATTAGTCTAAGTTATAGAGTATAGACATTAAAAGGGAGATATAGATAAAGCCTCTAGTAAGGGCAACACATTGTATCCAACACATCTATCTAGCAGAATATATATTATTTCAACCAATCTATTCCTTCCTGGCCGTAACTCGCCGTTTAGATTCAGGATTCATAATATCATGTGGACCATGGTCCATGATATAAATTGCTCCGGGTTATAAACTCAATCTTTTAATGTTATAAAAAACTGGCATTAGGAGAATTGAAGTTTATGAATAAAGTACACATTCTTCATAATGACAAATGTATAAAAAGGACATTCATTTTTCTTTACAAAATCAAATCTATATGACAATTAAACCAAACTAGCAACAACTCAACAAGATTTAGCTTGCAAAAAATTGATTGACCAGAGAAACTCGTAACCATATCTTGTAAGAATGTGTTTCAGCATTTGTTAGTTGCAACAAAGGTGTCCTAACAAGTGGCAGTGCAGATCTTGGGCAGTCCGGCGAGCAAGAGATGAGCCAAGTCTTCTTCAAAGCACAACCGTTCTCCCCTCTCGTCTTTCCACGACTCTCCGACGTCCGCCCCCGGCACCACCACCGGGCTCCGGCAAAGCGGACAGCTCCCGTGGCCTTCCCCATGCAACAGCCATTTCTCCACACAGCCCGCATGGAACACGTGGCGGCACCTCTCCAGCTCCCTCCCCACCTCCCCCTCCACAAACTCCGACAAACATATCGCACACTCCGGCGCCGCCTCCGGCCTCGAAAACAAACTCTTCCGTCTGTAAACAAACGTCCTCCCCTCCCTCCTCACCATCGCCCTGTACTGATACCTCGCGTAGGCTCGCCCGCACCGGTTCAGAGCCACGAAAAATGCCAGTATAGTGATCCTCAGAGCTTGCGGCACCCATGTATAGAACAAAATGGCTACCAATCTGCTCGTGTAAGCGCACAATCTCGTCACTGCTCTCACCATTTTTAATTTGTACGATGATCTTATCTTCTTTTTTGTTGGAGATATGAAATGAGTGGTAGAAGATCAGATAAAGCTCATTTATACAACACTGCCATGGCTGAGATAGAATTTGTGCTTCATTTTCCACGTGAGTATGCTAGCAAATGGAATTTTAATTAAATATTTCTAGAGTGGCATGCCATCATCCTGAAGCTGAAGTACTAAAATTGTCGGAACGTGACACTTCAGAATTAAACGCGTGCGCAATTTGTAATTTAATATGATCTACATACTCTTTTTTTTTTCTTTTCTTTTCTTTCAAAAATATTGCCTAACGGCCCCACATCCGTATCCGACCGAGTATCTGAGAGAATGTAAATCATGCTAACTCAATTGAATATGGAAGCTAGACCCTTACTTATTGTGCACGCCTATGCGGCTAACTAAAAATAAAACAGTACACGTGTGTGGATATATATATATATATTGAAAAAAATTAGTAAGGCATAGCCGACCGGATTAACTCAATTAATTCGATTGAAATGGACAAGTTAACTTAGCGGAATTAGGCACTAGGCGGCTATCTACTCAGCCGCATTAGACGCTAGGCAGGCGCCTAAACTGATTTTTGCAACAGTGCTCCCACACTGCTACTAGTGAGACTTTGATCCCTGATTTCTAAATTTCACAATGTGACCAATTGAGCTGTCCATAATTTTTTTTTCTTCAAATAGGAGGGGATGCCCCCCAAAAACTAGCTACGCGGAGAGGTCAGCACATCCCGTGGGGAAGGAATCCCCAAGAAGTCCTCACTCATAGTAATTTGTTGATCTACTGCTTTGTGAGGCATCGGTTCTTATATCGTGGACCACGGTCCATGATATAATTTGCGGTGAGGCATAGCACACCACCACTTCCCAAATATTTAATTTGTTGTATGGTCGGAGCATATCCGATTCAAATAATATAAAAAGTTGTGCTTAGCTTCTAAAATAAGATAATTAAGTCCCAACTTTGTAAATGATATGAGACAATATAAAAACCTAATGCGTGTAAAATCATGTTAAAGTCACCAACAAGTATATTATTAGAGCCGCGTGTATGGTAGGTGTATCCTAATTAATCACGTTGTTTTTGTATTATATTATGATTTTGCTAACAACTGTTTATGTATGGTGCATTCAGTAAGATTCAATTTCTATTGACCTTTTAAGTACGACGAGAATCATGTTTTATCTATAGACGCTTAATAAAAATAAAGAATTTTATTAGACGTAAATCTAAAAGAGGAAATAGCATTATCCTTTTGAAAATCATTGTAAAAAAAAAAAAGCTAGGTATATCATATATGACAAACTAAGTTATATATAAAATTTTGCAAAAAAAAAAAAAAAAAAAGAAGAAGTTATATATAAAATATACTCCGTAGTTAGAACTCGCATGTTCGTTGTCGATGACTTTGGAATGTTTTACAATTTTATACATAAATTAAAGTGCGTTCATACGGATAGGTGAGTACCGACCAATCTCTCCCCATGACAGGTTGTCCTTGCACACTTATTTATCACGTTAGTTCACATAAATTATTTTTTTTAAAAAAAATACTACTTGTACTCTCAAATTATACTCTCAACTTTTAATTTTTCTCACAAATTTTAAATGTAGATAATTTTTTTCTGAACCAACAAAATAAAAATGTCATATTTATGCTTGTCACATTTGGAAGTCTAATAGTAGAACTCCATAAATAAGTGCCACGCACTAAGCTTTATGAATGTGGAATTTAATTTGTGTCTTTTATTTATTTATTTCATGATGAGGAAATTCATAATTATAATTTGAGTATGCACATGTTAAATCTCATTCTTATGTACGTCCGCATGGAAGATGTAAACAATATTAGGAAGACTGATGAGCCTGTCTGAAAGGAGTTAAGGGTGTTATTAGTAAGAATTAAACTCGTGATCTTCTAATATGAGAATAATGTTTTACCGATTTCGTTACCTCTTTTGGGGCTTTGTATTTTTTGCATACTAAGAAATATATGTAACAACCATTTATTTATTTATTGAGAAGTTCTAGCCCTATGCTTTACTACACAATTTTTTATTTTTTTTTTAAATGATGATGTTTATACTTTGTAGTTGTATTGGATGGAGAAAATTAACTCAGCTGAGTTCAAATTAATTAGTTCAAAATCCTGATGAACTTTGTTGGGGGTTGCCCCAGTGATTGCTTTGAGAGATCGAAAAATAAAGTATGAGAATGAGACAAAAAGTATAGCTATAAGATAATAATCAGTCTAAATTTATTTAATAAAAATTCCAATGGTTCTTTTAGTAACCCTTATTTCGTTACAAATCAAAGAGCAAGACATAACTTTTATTTTAGTAAAAATAAAAGTTTAATTCGGAAAAAAATATGGGACCAATGGTCTAAGTTAAGTCCTCTTTTGAAATAAATTTAATCTGTGGTAGTCATCATATGAGCTGTATGTGTCAAATTATTGACTCAACGCTAATTTTAACACTCCAATTATATCGCTAAGGAATTATAATTCAAATTGAATTCATATACGAATTAAATATACAAAATAAAAAATAAAAAAATTAGTGGAAAGTTAAGACTGCAATTCGTTAATTTCTGACTGCTGTGGTTATTCTGACTTAATTTCTGTATTTTATATTGCATCACAGTGAAACCAGCAGCCTCGATAAGAAGCTAGCTACAGAACAACTGCTGCGGATGATATTCCTATCCATTCACAACGTAACAACGTTAACATATGCTAACGTAAAAAAAGTACGTTCTGGATTACTTTGTCAAATAATTTCCGTGAGGGAAACTAATTCAACTTATTATAATTATTGATTTATTGTGATCATCATCACAGGTGTCTTTGAATTGGAAAAGACATTCATCACTTGCCTAAAAAGGATATATCAAGTGGGTGAAATGTGATCTTCATAATATAAAGTAATAAATTTGATTCTTACTAATATATTCTTGGTCGAGTTCATTGCACAAGGTCTTTATAATATGGGTTACTTCTTTTGTGTAGTTTGTGGGCTATTACAGAGGACATGATTTACCTAATATACACCCACTATGTCCATGTGTTGCGTAAATATGTAACAGATCCATCAGTTAGACTTTTAATCAAACCAGAACACGTCATTTAATTTTATATCAAAACTAAACGTGTTTAGCACAATACAACACAACAGTACAATAAAAGGGAATTGAAGATCATATATGGTTGATCACTTTGGATCAAGCTGCATGCTGAGTGCACACTTTATGCTTGATATGAAAATTCATTTTTTTTTCTTTTTTGACTAAATTAAAGCTACCTCCAATCTATACCTAGGACCATATATAACACTACACTACTTCTATTGCTTCACGTGTATCCAATAATATATATGTGCTACTTGCAACAGAATAATATAAAGGATGAAAGCGAGACATGCATTAATTACCACAAAATTCATGATAATGGAAGATATGCAAAAAACAATTTTTTAGACATAATAATACGAGTATGCAAACTATGGTAAATTTTTTGTTAAACGTGAATTGTCTAACCTCATAGTATCAGAAGCAATAGCAGATTGAGTACTTTCGATTTGACAATTTTCAGTTTTGTGTTGGTAGAAGTGCAGGGACCGGATGCGGAGTTGCTTACTACCTGCATACTATGCAAATTAAATTGAAGCATGTGCTCTATTTCAACTAAAAGGCTAAGTTGATAATTGAATTGTTATTATATGCTCATCAACACGAACTCATGACCTTTGGCATGGGGTTGACTTTGATATGAAATTGAAATATGTGCTTCAGTCGGATTGTTACGTTGTTTATATATTTTATATATTAAACAATGCAACTAGATAGTATAGTATGATATTTTTAGTTTTGTGTGTAATTGGAACAGTGGAATGATCGGATTCCTTAATTAAATACCATTATACTATGATATTCAGTTAAAAAATATTTTAAAAAGAAAAAAGAAAAGGAAAAGGTATTGGAATAAAAATATGCTTGAAGTGGTATTGCCTTTAGGGAGCTTTACAGAAAATGGGCAACCCTCAAATAATTAAAGAAACCAATTGGAATATATATAATGGCTCAAAATAATGCTTGCTAGCTTAGCTTCATCTATCTGTTATCACCACAAAAATCTGATCTGTATGACTGTATGAACCTAATCCTGCAGCTCAGTCTGGCCTGATTAAGTACATGCATAAATAACACAGAAAACTGCAGTTTTGAAGTATGGATGAATAGTACATATTCGGCATAAGCAATTTTAATCACGTCCCCCCCCCCCCCCCCCCCCCCCCCCCCTCTCTCTCTATATATATATATATGTATATAATTACCACATTTCACTAACAAAAAGAGTCGCAGAAGGTACTTTTTTCAATTGTCATTATTGCTATAAATCCTTTGATTTTCATCCAATCAAAATTAGGGTTTTGTGGAGGGAAATCACATTTCCGTTCACTTTTTTTTAGGTAATGAACCAAAATATTTATAAAACTTTTGTGATTGCTAGTTAAGGTAACTGTTGACATTACACTTAATGGGGACCAAAGTGGTCTTAGAAACCTTAATGGCAAATATAATATTCCATATATAATTGTGTTTACACTGCTTTAACTTCGACTTTCTGTACTTTCATCCATGTATAGTAGCAGCCACCAACCTAATTATAACAATAATAATTGAGTTTAACATTGAGTTTACTCGTATATATATGACATGTTATCTTCATCGTGTGGGTCTAAAAAAATGTATACATCAAATTTTTATGTGAGAGAGTACAAGTAAAAAGTATAATTTCAGACTCCATGTATTATTTTTCATATATATATATATATATATATATATATATATATATATATTTCAGACATTCATTCTTGAAGCTTGTTGGGTAGCTGTCAGCTGTCAACTCACATATCACCAGTGGAGAAAGCTAGCATTACGTATTTAATTTGGCAATGACAAATTGGCATTTTATTTCCTTTTGTATTGTTCCCTTTTTTTATTAGTTTCTCAATTTCGTCCAAGTATATTTTGAACTTTATAAATTTACCTTCACATTCATTGAGTGAATCTAAATTTGAGATTCAACATCCTACCTTATAGCGGAAAGCAAGTCTTAAATGAGACATCGGCATTGACAGCTAAGCTATTTCCAATTGTAGGTAAGGACACATGATTGTACGCCACAATGTAAGGGTTTAATTTGACCTAATGTAGTGCGCTTCTTATGGCCACTAAGCACTAGTACGTCTTTCTACCTAATAGAGTATTGAGTAATTTACTTTTTACTATTCTCTCAGACTAGGGATATGAAGTCCTGGCCTAACGGCAAGAAAATTTACCTTTGCGAGCAAGTCTTAAGTGAGATTTTTCTTTCATTAGTATAATAGCGGGTGGCGTTGGCTTTTTCACTTTATATGCTAATCTGATGCATAAACTTTTGGGTGTTAAAGAGGCTCCTTTGGGGAAAAGGAGGCAAAAGATAATATATATCTTTAGGTAATGCAAGAGGAAGGGCAGACAATTATATTGTGGGTAGGGTATAGGGGAAAGCATTAAGCATGCATGGATCCACTGTAAAAGATGGGGAAATAGTGTGTGAATGACGAGCACAACTGTAACTTCTACTGCAGAAGATATTAGGGCATATATATATATTAATATAATGGGTGAAGATGAGGATGACGCAACGATAAAGATGAATTGAAGGTGATAGATGATGGATAGATGGGTTTCACTTTTTACTATGATTTGGTAGTGGCTAGCTAGGTTGTTGATTGGGTTTGCAGATTTGGTAGAAAATCTTGCACTTGATGATGATGATGATACAACAACTTTTTAATTTGTGGAGTAGTGGCATATGTACTAGCTAATTTGTCCCATGACTTCTCGTTGAAATTGGGGATTTTTATTTGATGAGATTTTATATCTTTATCAAAAGTTTAAGCCTTTTAATTTAAAAGCGTTTCATTGCACATGGTGATGTGTGGAAGAGACGATATATTATGTACAGATGTGTCTCAGTTGACATATATAATTCTAATTGCTTGTGCACATAAGAGCCCGCAGTAAAGTTTAACAGTGCACTCTAAAACTATTAGTAAAGTAAAATTTATTGTGAATTTATTTTAGATTAATTAATCAGTTGAGTTGTACATCAAATTTTAGCGAGTATAGAGACTTCTCTTCATTGTAGTACGAGCATTCAGAGGTTAACAGGGTGATTGATAGTTGAATGAAATGTCATAATATTTTCATTTTGAAAATAGAAAATAAAAATACTATTGAGAAGATTATACTATTACTCTCTCCATATATTTTCTTGTCATATATTTGGTCCCCTAGTCCACTAGTCCACACTCACATACATAATGTAAGAACACGATTGAGTGGACCAACTAGTAAGGGACGAATATAATTATTACGTAGACCATAACAAAATTACCTTTTTAATATACTAAAAGTACATTATTTGTGTACTGAATATACATTATACAAAATATTATGGAGTATAATTTTAGTACTCAAATAATATATTTTCTTTAAATATAATGTACATTTTTTATATACTCAAAGTACATTATTTATGTACTGAATGTACATTATTTGATAGTATGGTCCACACAGTTGATGATCGCTAATTAGGTCAATTTATACCATCAATTATATATCATTCTCCGGGTCAATCGAGTTACCATCAATTTAGGCAAATTTTGGCAACAATATGGTGTTTTATATATATAAATTTAATTATTTTATCTTTCCAAAAGCTAGGATAGTTGGATACTTAGACGCAACCTTCAAAAGTAAAGCACCCTTTATTAGCCTGCATGCTCTTCCGTCATCTTCTCGTATTATTGGAAGAGCCACCATTATTAATGGTTTAATGTTGCATGGAGAAAAGAAAAGAAAAGATCGAAACACAATCATATGTGCTGCCTTTTTTCATGTCCTTATCAACCTAAAAGAGATTTCCATCTTCAATTCCTTGTTCAATCTTTACTTGCTTTTTTGGATGGTGGAAAATAATATAATGTTCATGTTCATATTCATCCTCATACGTGCACGTTGGACAGCACTATTGAGACACGTTTGTAAAAATAAGAGAAAAATTGTAAAAAGTGGACCTGTTATATATTTATATTAGTTGTCGTGCATAGTATAGTAAATATGAGCATGGACTTGAACGTGTGTACTATTTTCTCTAGACAAATTAAGATTTTAAAGTTTTATTAAGATTTTTGCACTTGGGAGTTTGTCACTGGTTATACTTTTTTTTTTTTTTTTTGAAAAAATGACAGTTTTAAGTTATGGAGGAAAAAACATTAAAGTAAAAAAAGGAATAAACAATGGCATTCCTCATATAATTGAAGTCACAAAAATTATAGAATAAGTTCGGTACGTACTGTTTCAAACCACAGCATATATGCATGCAAGAAAATGCCAGTGGTGGTAAATACTACTGTTCATGATGAGAACCTGTTTTCAACTTGCATTTAAATGGAATAAAAATAATTAAATTAAAAATCCCATAATGGAAGTATGGAACTATATATATATATATTTTTTTAAAAAAAATAAAGAAATAATTACTTAATTTTGCATGAATTGAAAACTTTTTATATATGCTTTTGGTCACATGCATGCATGACCCATAGCTAGGAAGCATGCACTTGCAACAGTACACACTCATATTTCATTACCAAAAGCCTGTAAATTTTATACTAATTAAACAATTATCCAAGAGACATATTTAATTGGCAGCCTATTGGGATTTCATGATTTGTTAATCAAGCTCGCATGGCTAGCTCAGTTGGTCACAGGGGTAAAGTTTGGGAACAATGATCCGGGATTGAGTCTCACCCGTGGCAGTGTGGGTGAGGGGGCTCCTTGTGCGCACTGTGTTCCAGCGGAGTTACCATGATTTACATCCTCCCATATGTTCTGTCGAGCCCTTGGTATTGGAAATTCAACTTTTGGGAACAACAATGATTTGTAAATCAAAATTAAAGGAAAATAAATGATAACCACACACAACATGACAACAACTATATAGTATATACACATAGTTGGTAGCTTTAATTAATTAGTTGTTGATGAGTGGGAGGATTTTTTTTCTTTCCTTTGTTTTTAGTGTCCTTTTTAAAGTTGTTTATACGCAACTAATTGGGCGAGACATGTCTGGTTAAATTCACGTTTAGACTCACATCATTTCATCCAAACTTCCGTGCGTGTTGTAATAAGGTTTATTAATCGATCCCAATTATTAAAAGTGAAGACATTAGTAGTGATAATGATAAAATAATTTGTGGAAAAGGAAAGAATAAGTGCAGCAAGTGGCAATGATTGTATGTATTTGAACATGATAACTCATAAAGTCCTTAGCAATTGACAGCAACATCAAAAAAAAAATTAGAAAAAGAAAAGAAAGCAGCCAACATCCTTAGTGTGTACAGTGCTTTCATCAATCTTGAAAGATAAACAAATAATTATTTGTCATTTTTTGCTTTTTTGGGTTCCTTTAATTAGCTTGGGTTAAATAATGTGGCTATGATGCAGTTCTTTCTTTCCTTGTGTTCTTTGTAGCCATAGATGATTCAGAAACTCTAATAACTCCCAGTTTATAGACTCACAGTTCCCTTCAAAGCACCAATAAACAGTAGAAGATCAGATCAGAAGCTGATACAACCTTTCAAGCTAGGATTTTAATCACAGTTTCTTCAGTAAATGAACAGGTTTTAATTTTAATTTCCATCTTCTTTTTTAATGTGATTTTTTCTTCGAGTTTTGGTGTTCTACGTTTTCTTTTGATGAAAGAATATTCTCTGGTGGATATAGGTTCTTATACTGAAATATTAGTATCTAGATACCTATGTTTCTCCCTGTTAATGGGTATTCCCTTTAAACAAAAACCATAAGGTGTCATCTTCATAAAAGTTAGAATATTCTTGGCATAGTGAATTGGAGTAGAATCCCAAGTTTGAGGTGTTTGTAGTGATCATAGTTTGAATATATAACTTGTCAGAAACGCGAGGTTTCTTTGATGAAAATTATTCTGTGTTTCTTGTTTCTTGGCTCTGCTGTTTCTGTGAACTCATCATGGTTTGGTGGATATGCATGTTGTGATGCAGATGGTTTCATATCAGGCCATGAACATGAGTTCTGCCACAACTCATCAATTTGCCCCCACAAGAGCCATGGCTGCCATGTATGAGCCTTTCCACCAGATGGGTGGGTGGGAGGAGACGCTACGAGGTGATATCATCCCAGCGGTGAGTGCCTGTGTGGTTCCACAGGCAACCGCGGGGATAGATGATAAGGTAAAACATGTCAGATTGAATGATGCGTTATGTCTTAACTAACACAGTCTAAGTTGCTTGTCAGATTGAAAGATGTGTTCTATCTGTCTTAACTAAGAGTCTAAGCTGATGTTTTTCGTTTTCGTGTTGATTCTGTTGTGTAGTCTGAGTATACTTCTAGTGAATCAGCAGCACCCTCTGGCTCTGGGGATAATCAACCGACACAGAGCGTTGCAGACAAGGTACAAAGGCGTCTAGCGCAGAATCGCGAAGCTGCCAGGAAGAGTCGTTTAAGGAAAAAGGTATTAGAATGTTGTCATGTTCTTGAAGCTCTTTTGCTGCTAAAATGGCTGCAGATATCAGAACTGTTATCATCTCTGATTCCTGTTTGGGCACTTTGTTTACAGGCTTATGTTCAGCAGTTAGAGACAAGCCGTTTGAAGCTAACACAACTTGAATTGGAGCTCCAAAAAGCCAGACAGCAAGTAAGGCTTTGCATATTCCTCTTTTCATGTTCTTGCAAAGATAACGAAACAAAACAGCATATCTATTACTTATATATATCATGCTCAACAATGACTAATTGCAGGGACTACATAGTTTTGGTGCCACACGAAACATAGCACTATGTGGGACTATAAATCCAGGCATGTAAATATAAGTGTTCTTGAGCGAAGTCTCGGGTGGAGGATCTGAACTGATGTTGTTAGCCATTTGTATGTGCAGGAATTGCTTCATTTGAGATGGACTACACACACTGGGTGGAAGAGCAACAGAAGAAAAATTCAGAGCTCAGAAATGCTCTGCAGTCTCACGTGCACGATATGGAGCTGCAGATGCTAGTGGACAGCTTCTTAGGCCACTATTCTGATCTCTTCAGGATGAAAGCTGATGTTGCAAAAGCTGATATTTTCTACTTGATATCAGGAATGTGGGTGTCACCAATCGAGCGGTTTTTCCTATGGCTGGGAGGATACCGCCCATCAGAATTTATAAGTGTAATCATCTGTCGCCTCTGATCTGCACTGCTCACTCATATCATAAAATGCTGATTTCTGATGATGATTAGCATCAATTTGCAGGTGATAACGCCACAAATCGAGCCCCTGACTGAGCAGCAGCTCTTGAATGTGTGTAACCTGCAACTGTGTTGCCAGCAGGCCGAGGATGCCCTCACGCAAGGAATGGATAAACTGCAGCAGACTCTGGGTCAGAGCATGAAGCTGATAAGCGCGGGAGCAGGAAGCTTCAACACTCAAATGGTGTCTGCCATGGAGAACCTGGAATCACTAGAAAGCTTCATCAACCAGGTGGACTTGACTGACTGTCACTCTTTACAATAAAACCACTAGATTATAGCAAAAGCCTCTCAACTATGAAAACCAATTGCCATGTTTCTAAAATGAGCATTGCTGTTGTTCTGCATAAATGCAGGCAGATCACCTCCGCGAGCAGACTTTGCAGCAGATGTGTCGCATCCTCACAACCAGGCAAGCAGCCAGGGGGCTTCTCGCATTTGGGGAGTACTTCCAACGCCTGCGTGCTCTAAGCTCAATCTGGGCTGCTCGTCCCTACGAAACCTATGACTAATATATACATATATGTTACTCTAAAATCTAAATCACAGTAGCCATTGTTTGTAACTTATGCTTGTAGTATGCTAGCTGGGAATGCCTGAGATGCACAAACCATAAGTAGATCTTATCAATGAAGAAATATATATAAAACAATAAATGTGTATCTACTATAAACATGTACTTCAAATCTTCAATGCATAAGATTTTAAAGAAAAGAGGTTAAACATCCCCTAATACTACTGCATATATATATTCATTGGCTAATGGCTATTCTTCAAGTGTCTGCAAATAGAGCTGATTTGTCTTTATGACATTGAATAGAAGATATGTATTATATATCCAAATGATGATGAATTTCCATACAATACAATATTCATAATTTGGAGTTAGCAAATATCACGCAAAAATTTAATTTGAAAATGAAATTCGGAGAAGGAAAAGTTCATTATACGGCCAACTGGAGGTCTCCGATATCAAGCTGTGCAGCAATATCATCGAGCTGCTTCTTTACACTCATATCGATCATTTTGGAGCCGGAATCGCCATACCGGATCGTGAATCCGGCCACGAGAGAGGGATCGAGAACGGTCTTGATTCGAACATTCTTCGCTCCGGTTAGGCGCTGAACGCCTTTGGCGATCTGAGCCAGATGCTGCGACTCCAGCTTCACCACCGAAGTGACGATGGCGAGCTCCGTGTCCGTGATTTTGTTGTAGACCAGCTCGAACTCCTGCACGATTTCATTGATCAGCTCCATGCGGTCCATGTCCACGAGGATGTTGAGGAAGTTGACCACGTGCGGCTGGAGCTCAGACGACTTGGCGATCTCGGCAACGACCTCCCGCTTCTTCTCATCGCTCATGATAGGGTTAGCGAAGAAATCGAACACCGAATCCTCTGTGAACACTTTCTCGATCTTCTCCAAGTCGGCCGAGGTTTTCTCCAGAGTTCCGTTCGACTTGGCGACGTCGCAGAGCGCGACGGCGTAGCTTTCTGCAGGCGAGTCAGCCATTTTGGCACCGAGCACCCCGCCGCCGCGGCCGCGGCGGGAGAGTTTTTTGGAGGGGGCTCTGACAGTGAACTTCGGAAGCCTAAGGCCTCCGGAGAAGGAGAGCTTCGCCGTCGGCGAGACGATAATTTGAGTCGACGGCGGTGAGCGCGACTGGAATGTGATCGGAGTTTGCTGCAAAGCCGCCATTTCTTCTTCCGGCGAGAGGGATTAGTGGAAGAGTTTTGAGTGGGATTTGAAGGTAAGGAATGCGGAGCAATGGTTTTTTGATGGGAACGGACGGTAGAGATCGAGGAGAGCGTTGTAATCGACGGCGCAGAAAGGGTTGATAATCTTGTGACTCTCGACAAGGATGGCGTCTTATCTGAAGGCGATAAGGAGTTGCCACGTGTATGACAGGCAAGAAACAAGGCCTATGGAACTATGAAAGCATAATCCTTTCATCACACTAGTGGTTTTTAGTTTTAGTTTTTTTTTTTTTTTTTTTTTTAAACTTTTGAATAAGGCGAAAATTTTACAACTATTACTCAAAAGTGCATTAAGTAATTAGGATTAGCAAAAAAAAAATTGAGTATTATTAATATAGTATATCACTAAAGTTATTTGAAAAAGTCACTTTATACCATTAGATCAAAAGATTAGGTATTAACAAAAATTTAATTTATAATTTTTTTTATAAGAATCATGCTCTATTCATCTAATTATATCTTTTCTTTTCGAGATAATTTTTTGTTTAAATCTAAAATGAATTCGAACCAAACTTAAGGTAACATAAACTACTAGGCCAAATGATGGGGTTATCTTGCTGGGCTTGTTTTGGCCCATTATGCGAAAGGCTATTGGACCAACCTATTGGGTTTGACACTTTGACCCAATGGAGAAGGTAGATGGTCCATACAATAAATGTTCATAATAAGGATAAACTAGTTTACAACTTATTATTCATAACTAATCGTTTCAAACCAATAAAGTATAATAGTTGAACTTAAAACTTTATGATTATCAAGTTTCAACAATCCAAATCAACTTAATTGGGTTGTCCACATACTTTAGTCTTTTGAATGATAACCACTAAAGAGTGACTTTTAAATTTAATGGTTCTAAATCATCTGTATTAACGTAACAAGCCATAAACTCATAATTTATTGCAAAAATTCAACTTGACAACTTAAACACTAGTTGAAACTCTTACCTTATAACTAAATCCATAAATTTAATTTATTGTGCATAATTTACTACACATAAACCAACTGAATTAGACATAAATTTAATTTCTTTAAGCATTTGTTTGAATGTTTTCGAACATTATTTTATTTAATCAACTGTTTATACTTCATTAACATTCACCTGAGACATAATTTTAAGAAATAATGGTGAAATATGCTATCAAACTACACACCAAAATAACCAATTTAGTTGGCATGAGTAATCGTGCACTCTTATCCTTTAAAAGAGATCGAGAATTTTAATCCTCATTTATAAAAAATATTAATATAATCAACATGGACTTAATAATTATGTTAGGGTCTACTCAAGAAACTATGACAGCTCGAGGTCAATTTGACCCTTATTCCGAAATTGACACAAAACTCATCTCTTTCTCACCGTGAAATGTCCACCTTGCCATGATATTTTGAGAGGAAGGTTGAAAAAAAGATCCCTTAAACCGTAAGAAAACTGAGGACTTGCAGTCGTAATCACTAATCACCATATCGTTTCTTCTTGTTGGCACCTTCGTCGGACGCGTCTACTCCGTTTATCATCCGCTTATAAACCACACTCTGAATCGCTATAGTTTTCATTACCAATTCGCTTCCAAGACGCGCTCATACAAACCAGATGGATTCCTTCTTCAACAAAGGCTTCAAAGCTGCCAAATGGTAACCGATTGTTATTTCTCTTCAATTTCTATAGCTAGGGTTTCTCCTTAGATGAATTGTATAGGTTAATTATATTTACTGTGTGTGGAATTTGTTTGGTTAAGCTTCTTTGATAGTTAGGGGGATCGCCGTGGTTGTTTTTTCTTAAAACTAGTGATGATCGCGAGTTCAATTCCGTTTTTTTTGGGAATGAGAAATTTAAATTCGAATTTGGAATTAATTTCTCTGTTCTGGATGTTTTGAAGTTACCGAGATTTGATTTTTTGAGTTCTGTTTGCTGAAGTGTGAGTGTGCGGCTGATCGCATTTTTGCGTTTTGATTTGCAGTAAAACTCTATTGAAGCTGACGATTCCTCGGATAAAGCTATTGAGGAACCGTAGAGAGATTCAGCTGAAGCAGATGCGGAAAGAAATTGCCAAGCTTCTCGAAACTGGTCAGGAAGCCACTGCTCGGATTCGGGTATAAAGCACTCTTTCTATGCTAATATTCAATCCCAGTGCTCATACAATTATTTTCAGTTTATATGCAATTCATCTAATCCTACCATTTGGAGATTTAAATGATTGTTAACAATGGGGTTTGCTGTTGCTATATCAGGTGGAGCATATTATAAGAGAGGAGAAAATGATGGCTGCCCAGGAGATAATTGAGCTATTTTGTGAGCTCATTAGTGTTCGTCTTCCAATAATTGAGGCACAAAGGTATAGATATTTTGTTTTCTGATGGAATATTGGATTCTTTGATCCTTCTTTTTGAAATATCACACACACACACACTTGATTACTGTGACTCTTCAGCATACAGGTTATCATGGTACTAGTGTATTTCTCCATTTTAGAATAACATGTAATCTGTAATAAACAAGGAACAAGTTTAGTGTATGCATGCACAACAATTATTGAAGTTGAATGTACTTGAACTACTAGAGGATTACTCATGTTTTGAGTTACTTCTGCATTTTAGAGATGCTGGTAATTGACTTATTTTGAGTCATTTCCTAGCTATATATATAATACATAATAGTAACTGAAGAAGCCTGTAAAATTCCTTCAGAAATTATTTGACTTTAGTATGGAGTAATTTTTTAGAGTTGGACGGGATGATATTTTTTTCCTGGTGTTTTCAATGCAGTGAAGTATGCCAACTTTAATACTGCCAATATGTAATTGTGTTTTCTTATTGTTTTTTTATGAGTTGTCAATCAAATATCTACACCTAGAATATCACTATACCAACACTGGTTGGCTCTCTAATGCTGTGCTATCCACAGTAATCATGTTGCTTAGTTTGAGACATTTAACACTAGTATATTACATAGTTTCCTAAATTATATACTCTTGCATTGCTACTGTACTTTAAGCAGTGGAGCAGTGCAGAGCTATTATAGAGTTTTCAAAATTTGAAGAGATAGGAATGGTTGTTTTGCTTTCTTGGCTGTTGAGTTCTGAATCTTCATATAGATACAGATGGACCAGATGAAGTGTCATATTACTCATTAGAATGGGTATGTCTATAGATCTGATTTACCACTCACTTGTCTATGCCAGGGAATGCCCCTTGGATTTGAAAGAAGCAATTTCCAGTATATGTTTTGCTGCACCAAGATGTGCCGATCTTCCAGAATTGCTGCAGGTTCAACTGGCTTTTACTGGTAAATATGGAAAAGAATTTGTTGCTGCTGCCACAGAGCTTAGGCCTGAATGTGGTGTCAATCGCCAGGTTACACAATTTATTATTACCTACCATCAATACACAATATTGTGAACTACATTTTATGCACCGTTGGTTGCTTTTTATCACTTCTCTTTACATTTGCAGTTGATTGAGCTGCTATCTATTCGTGCTCCTGCTCCTGATGTGAAACTGAAGGTCCTGAAAGAAATTGCTGAGGAGCATGAGCTAGAGTGGGATCCAAGTGCTTCTGAAACTGAGTTGCTGAAACACCATGAAGACTTGCTTGTATGTTTTACCTCTGACCTTCATTCATCTATAATTTTAATGCTCGTATCGTAACCTTACATGTGTGTTCAACTTTTGTAGAATGGACCGACACAATTAGTCAGTGGGTCTAAGGTGCCTCTTCCCGAGGAAAAACACGACTCTGCTTCAGAAGTCTTAGATAAACCATCTGATGATTCTGATGGTGAGTACGACATATTAGATTTTCCTGAAGTCCCTAGGCAACCACTGCATTCAAACACAGCTGCTGCCTCAACCCCAGAAATGCTTCCCTTTCCTGCCTCCGCATTATCTGATTTCGATCATGAAGTTGAAAAATCTTCAGAAGTTAATGGATTAGCATCAAATAAACCGGAGATGGAGCATGAGGAAGTTTTGCTGGAAAGGTCTGCTGCAAACGAGCATAAATTCACCGATTTGTCACCTGCTCCAAATGAAGAGAAGCAGTTCTTGCCATTCATGGCTCCCCCACCAAAATCATCATCTTCTGTGAAACAAAGTGATCTGCCTCCACCCCTTCCAAAAACCCTAAGTGAAACGAATATAGATTTACAAGATGTATTAGCTGCTGCTCAGGCCGCGGCTGAAACAGCTGAACGTGCAGCTGCTGCTGCTCGCTCAGCGGCAAGCCTTGCACAGCTCAGAATCAGTGAACTAACCAAGAAAAAGGATGATGTCGGCAAGGGCCCATTCCATGTTGATGCACAGAAGGATGACAGCTCTGAAAAGCCTCATTTGGAGCACGAAAGCTCATTTTCCAGCTCCGATGCTGCTTCAATCTCTGAAAGCCCAAAGCTCAGCGATCAATCGAGGCATCATCAACCTCAGAGATTGCCTTCTATCGACGATGAAACATACTTCTCATACCCGAACTTGTTTACACGACAGGGCTCAAATCTTAGTTCAAATGCTCAGTCATTCAACTCCAGGCCACCACATGAACAGTGAGCTGAATCACTTTGCCCCACCACCACCACCACCAATCATCAGATCTTCTGGTGTCTACTCTTTCTATTTGCCTACAAGTACTTATTTTGATTTGTATCAGAGAAAATGCAGGGGGAATACATATTTACAATGTAATTTGAGTTTCTCAGTTGAATTGTGGTTTTGTAAAGATGCTTTTTTGACAATTAGTTTCATATTCTTTATTTCTTTCTTCCCATATAAGACATGAAATCTCGACTTGATGCTATGTTATCTAGGCAAATTATCCTTAGAACCCAGGTCGTGAATCTGAGTTTAAAATACACAATTTACATATTAAATATTTACAATTTATATACTGAATGTCCATAATTTACATATTAAATGTTCACAATTCAAATTGTGAACATTCAGTATGTAAATGGGGTAAGGTCGACCCGAGTACATGGTATATAGCTATCAACTCCGACAAAATCAACAATAATAACCAACCAATGAGAACTTGGAATGAACCAACCATTAAGAATCAAGTATTAGGAAAAGAATCAAGCAATTGCACTCAAGAGTTGAAAAAACATTAATTATATTAAACTTATAGATGACCATTGAAGAAAATGTCATCACCAATGCAGCCCCCAAAAAAACAGGGTCACAGGGCCTAACAACCTTTTCATACTTTAAGATCAAAGGTCACCTAGGACCAGACAGTTCAACCGCATGTAAATTTTCTGTGGAGTCTACAATCCAATCTGATGTAGAATGAGGAGCTGCAAGATCAACTTCCTGCCTCAGAACTTCCACCTTCTGCCACTCATCCCATTTCTCAGCCAACCCGTCGCCTTCCAGCATCCTCACCACCTCCGACATCTTGGGACGATCCATCGGGTTGCTCTGCGTGCATAGCAATGCCACTTGGATCAATTGCTCAACCTCGTTATCCACGTAATTGTTCTCGAGGTCTGGGTCCACCAGCATTTCCAGTTTCTTCTCTTTCAGAAGTCCTTTCACCTTCAAGAAAATTACAGTTATTAAGTCAGAATGAATGCATTTGCGATTGTTGAGAGCAAAGATATAAACTTGAGCTTTTAGTTGGCAATGCATACCCAATCGAGCAACATGACATCATCATCGTTTGCAAGGCGAGCGAGATCAAAGGCTCTTTGTCCTGTGATAAGCTCTAAAAGCATGATCCCATACCCAAAGACGTCGGTTTTTTCTGAAGATTTCCCGGTGGATAGGTACTCTGGGGCTATGTGCCCAATTGTGCCACGGACAGCTGTGGTGACGTGAGTGTCTTTGTAATCCATGAGTTTGGCTAAACCGAAGTCCCCAACAACAGCCTCGAACCCTTCGTCTAAGAGTATGTTGGCAGCTTTCACGTCACGGTGGATGATCTTTGGATCGCAATGATCGTGCAAGTAAGATAGTCCCCTTGCTGAGCCCAAAGCAATGCGCTTTCGTGTAGGCCAGTCAAGTGGCAGTTCAGATGGTTGTCGTTCTAAAGAAATAAAGAGCAAACCATAATCAAAAAAACGTGTAAGCAAGAAAGACTAGTCGAACTATAATATAGACGTTACCTCTCAAGCATGACGCGACACTTCCATTGGCCATATAGGGGTAGACTAGGAGTCGTTCAGTTGGTGTCATGCAAAAGCCACGCAACCGAAGGAGATTTCTATGCACCGCCATGCTAATCATCTCTACTTCAGTTTGGAATTGTAGCTCTCCACCAGGCGTACGCTCCTCTTTTAGTCGTTTTACAGCCACCAACGACCCATCTGCAAGGCGTCCCTTGTACACCTTGCCAAATCCACCTCTGCCCAGGATGTTTTTGTTGCTGAAACTGTCTGTTGCAACCTGTAGCTCTCGGAGAGAGAACCTCTTAAGCTGCCCCAAGTGAACTTCGGGATCCTCTTCAGCTGTAGAATACCCAAAAAAAAAAAAAAAAAAAAACCAATGAATCATTAAAACCACAAGAAAAACTCTGGTGGTCTGTCATAAGTAAACTACTGACCTGGAACATCGAAGAAAAACTCCGGTGGTTTTCTGCGACGCCACCACGCAAATGCAATGGCGGGGGCTGCAAACAGTAAAGCAGCACCTGCAGCTACTCCTCCCGCAATTGCTCCAGTTGCACTGTTTCCACCTAACATTTTATACGCAATATGCCAATATATGTCAGCAGAGGCTCCACCTTTTATCAGCAATTGCTCGTATAACCCTAAAAATTATAGTTTCTTAAAGGCGTACACACTGAAGTAACATTCACGCCAATTACCTGGAGCAGCAATGGTTGGTTGTGGAACAAATGGCGGGGGTGGAGAAAATGGTGGTGATCCTGGACAAGGATGTCCAGTGACGGGTCCACAAAGATCCAAGTTATTGGCAAAGCTAAATATTTGTAGAGCAGATACATAAGTTAGTTCTATATTTGCAGTCGAATCGATTTTGGGTGAAGTTATCAGCAACATACCTGATAGGTGTAAACAAGGAAAATGAACCATTATCTGGAACCACGCCAGAGAGACGATTGTTTGAAAGATCCCTGAAAATAACGCCATAATATCTATGAACTTGTGCTCAGAAAAACGAAAAGATATCAGGAGTTGCTATCGACTTCGTTTACTTACAACACTTGTAGAGTCGTTATATTAGTTAGTGGCAGGGGAATGGAACCTGTCAAGCTGTTGTTGTTGAGCCTACTATCCTTGCACAAAAACCACAAGGACAAACCGTGTTAAGTATCACAGTGCTTTTTCTGCGAACAAATAGTCACAAACGCAATAAAATACACGCAACTCATAGACCTTGTGATATGTCTGCATTCGATGACCTAACAACGTAAATGTTCTTAAAACACCTCGAGATATAAGTAACTAGGAAATTAATGGCATAATAACTTAGGGACTTGAAGCGAAGGATAAATGTACATACAGGAAGCGAAGTTTTGAAAGCTTGCCCAAGGAATCCGGGATGGGACCTGTAAAGCTGTTCAAGTAGAGATCCAAGCTCACGAGATTAGTCAGGTTTCCAATATCGTTGGGAATTGGCCCGGTTATGTTATTGCTGTAAAGCTCCCTGTCACAGACCAAACCAAATAAGTCGTGGATTTCCATATTTCTTCACAACGGTTTCCAGTTTCGAAAGTCTAATGAACATGTGGCATTTATCTAGTGACAAGTCTAGATATAAGACCTCTCCCAAATCTTAACGAGTAACTAACTATATTCTATGGGATAATTAATCATCCTCTATGTCTCGATGTCCTCAACTGTTATCGATAAAATGATAAATACATAGCAGATCATAAGCAATAGCGGAGTTCTGAATTACTTATACGACCCAAAATTCCGCATAATCACATTGTGCAAGTAACATATCCACGATCACCAATACGATGAGAACAACATTCAAACAGCCAAACAGAAAGTGAATTTCTAAGCTTAAATTTAGAAGATAACACACCAAAACACCCGAATTTTTCCGGACTTACAAGTACTGCAAATTCTTCAGCAAACCAATCTGCGGGACTAATTGGCCAGACAAAGCAGCATTTCCAAGATCACTAGAAACACATTGAACGGTGTTAAACGAACTGTACAGTACTCCACTAACTCAATAATCGGTCATTATGAAAATCGAAGCATGAATACATAAATTGCAGCCACAAGACAGCGGGTTCTTACACTCGTATAACACTATTATCATTGTTGCAAGTAACATGGAACCATGTGCAGGGATTGACAAGGGTAGGGTCCCAACTTTGCAACACATTGTTAGGATCTTCCAAGTTGGCCCTTAGGCTGTGCAAAGCATCACCTGCTCTCACACACACAATATGAAAGCATTAAGACAGCCCTAATACTAATTAATCTGCAAAAACTACAGAAGATGAATTGGGAGCCAAGGGGTAAAGACTTCATTAAATAAAAGACAGAAAAACAGTAAAGAATGAATGTAGCCATCACCAGAAATTCAATACAAGAAAGATCAATAACCATCACTGTAGCATTTATTGCTAAGCTCAGTTCATTAATCCATGGTACCTTCCACAATCCAACTCATGTAATTTCTCATTCCATTTTCAAACAAATTTTTTTTTTTTTGAAAAATCATTAAAAGGGAGAAAATGGAAATAGAAGTAAGCACCTTCCAAGTTAGCAAGAATAAGGGTGAATGGATGAACCACCAGGATCAGCCACACCACCAGTGATACCAATGCCTCTGTATGCACACCCTTCATCACCTATACATACAGATTTTCCAGGCATATATATACACACACACTCTCATTAAACAAAACTAGCAAAAACCTATCTTAGATCCAAGAAAAACAACACCCATTTACCCAGAACCCACCAGAATGCTATGCTCTAAAGAACCACCCGATCTCAAACACCACCAAACCAAAAAAAAGAAAATAAAGATTCAATCTTTTTCCTTCTTTTGAGTTCCAGAGCTGCAGAAAAATAAAAAATCCCCCTTTTTTCAATTTTTTAAAAAATCTCAGTGAAACTTTTCACATTTGTACTGCCTTTTACTCTCTCTAGCTGGCCTGCGAGAGCTCTGCATTTTTCTCTCTCTACTGAGCGCAGAGAGATTATTATGTGTTCTTTTTGGGCGTGTCAGTGTTTTGGAGTGCTGCCCGAACGGTGCTTGCCCGTCCTGCCCGCCCAACTCCAAACGGCTTCGCCGCTTCGCGCTTTCTTCACCCCTGTCAGTGAAAACACTTTTATTATATATATACAGTGAGAGCTCGAAAAACGAAAATGGATTAAAATAATGGAACTCCGTAATAATAAAAAGAAATTCATAATTATTGATGATTAAAGTAATAAAAACAAAAGTAAAGCATTTTCTACCAACAAGAATGACTTTTTGAAGATTTTTTTTAAAATTTTTTCTTTTTTCAAAACAAAAAATTTGCGCCCGAAGAAAATGGCTTCCTCTTCTTGTTTCCGACAACAATGGCGGACAAGAGTTGTTCTACTTTCACATCTCTGTGTAATCTGTAAAAATCTTTCCTTGTTCTACTTTGAACGTACGAACATTAATATTCTGAGATATAAAGATCAGTTTTTTTTGTTTTTTTTTTGCTTAATCTGTACATATTGAAGATGAAGTTCACTTTATTTTATTTTTTTTCCTGCACTGCGCACTGCGTCTTCTTCGCAGCCCGCAACTCCCTTCGGCAGTTCCATTATGGCCATTAATGGCGAAGCTTTAAGACGTTTAAGTGTTGCAATAAATTGCACCAAGATTCTTGAATGAAGTGTCAGCTCTCATTATATATATATATATATATATGCGCGCGCAATTTAATTATAAGTTTATATTCTTAGTATAAATGAAACACATACTTCAATTTAATATCATAAAATCTCTATGCTGATTTAATGTGTTGTTAAAATTTATTTAAAAGTAATTGATTTATACACGTGAGGAGCCAGCATAAAACATGATTCCGGTATTAAAGTAGAAAATAATATAAATATTTGAAAAGTATAATACCTTGTAGTCACACTATCAATGATGGATTATCACGTCATGAATTTTTATTTATGAATTAAATTGGCAATGAAATCTAAAATATTTACCACATTAGTCGTTAGTTATAGTGCCAAACAAATATGACAAATTGTGATGATTTATTAGTTGTATTGTCAACCGAATGTGACTTTCTCCAGTAAGGAAAGCATCTTATAGGACACAATGGCACATGAAAGCTCCCATATTTTAATGTTAAAAACACCTTTAAGATTAACCAACTTGCTATTCTTGACCATTTTATATACATCACATATATAAATGTATACATTAACAATAGCCTAGACTTTTAATCGAAACAACACATTTATATCCCCTCCTCTAGAATAAGTGGTTGCATTCCCAGTAATATTTACATCAGAATTTTTTTCTCTATTACAATGCAGTCTCTGTTAATAAAACTGTTGCAAAAATTCCCGCCTAGCCCGCCGCCTAGGCGTTAGGCGCTCCTAGACCGAGGCGAATTGCTCCCTAGGCGTCCGCCTAGGTGGCCGGCCGCCTAGCGCCTAACTCGGCCGACTGGGCCGAGTTGGCGGCCGACTAGGCCGAATTTGGCCGAGTTAACTTGTCCAACTCGGCAGAGTTAGCCAAGTTAACTCGAGCGATTAGGCCTTGTTAATTTTATTATTATATTGAAACTCGAACCCACAACCTCTCACATAATGGAATAACTTGTGCTACTCAACCACAAGTTTCTTGGTTAGTATATTTATATTTAGTAATTAAAATAAATGAATTGGTAGTGATGAAAATGGATGGAGATGTGGGAAAGTGACAAGACAATGTGGGTAAAAGTCCAACCCGGAATGTGGGGCCACGAGTTCCAAACTCAGTTGAGGAAAACTACAGAACGGAACGGAAGGCTGCAATTTCGTACTCGAAATAAGATTATGTGTGAGCTGAGGATTGAGACACTGTTGTCTCCATGCTCTTGGGATTGTTTGCTTGTTTTGGATTATGTTTTGTCTTTCGATTTAATTAGTCCAGATGGGTTAGTGGTGAATCTGATGCTTCCTAACCCAATCCATCCACTCCATTGCCTTCTAAATGTGTACATTTCAAACTATTACAGACGGTTTGTAACCGAACCAATTCTCAATATGATTGGAACTAAAGAAGCATAATTATGTCAAGACTTTGTAGTCTAACGGTACCAATATTACAATCCCATATAAAAAGGGTGAATTCGAGACTCAGTCAGTGGATGCGGCTCAATCAGGTCATGTCCAACCCTCATCCCACCACCTTTAACAAATACGATGTAATTACATGATATGAATTAGTACTTCTTGAATGAATTTGTGTGGATAATCTCAATGTATCATTGATGTCCATAGTTTTTCTTGGAGAAATTATTCTACGTGGGAGAAAAAAAAAAAAAGAATAAAAGAGAAACGGCGGAAATGGAGGAAGACAATGATGGTGAAGCCCACCTCAAATGTTTGTTGAAATGTGAGGGAATGGTTTGAAAATTAAAGCATGCGGACGAAAAGTTAATGATTTTCATTATGTGGTTAGTGATTAAAAAGCAAATTTTTGAGAAATGGGTTATTATTATTATGAGCCATTAAGGAAGGGTGTGCAGTGTATCAAGTGCTTATGTAATATTCCGTAACACACAAACCACACAAGATATGTTACTTAACAATGCGCAGTATGTTCAGGATAATGAGTTATTATTTAAGGGTATGCGATGTGTCTCATTATACTTGTATAATAGTTTGTAAACCACACATGCAATAGAAGTTATCGAAGGGCGTGCGATATGCATAGGATAATCTCTACTCTTGTGTAATCATTCGAGTGTGTGCGTGGTATACTATGTTCTCTACTTCTTGTAATAGTCTAGGCGTAATAAACCTAGGTCTTGTATAATAGCCTATGCATCACATTGGAATATGAAGATCCTGCATTACAAACTCAACCAAGAGAATATTATCAAGAACTAAACTTGTAATCTTTAAATACGAGAATCATGTTCTATTCTCTCCACGTCTTTAATTGCTTTAAGCTTATTATTATGAATTATGATGGTGGTCGGAGTAGTAGCCCTTCTTTTTAGCGAATTTTCCCAATCACAAAATAACTCATTCAACCGTCGAATTTGACTCAATAATTAAGATCGAATCATGACTGCTGTTCGACCATACTATAATAATGTCACCATGTTGGTCAATATATTGGGTAGGTACTAGCCACTAGGTAGTCCCAATTGATTCTTGGAAGTATTGGGTATTTGGGCCGCCCATTAACATTGTACCTATGTTCACAGGGAAAGAAGCCCATTGACAAGAGGCCCAATAGATTATAGACATGAGGCCCGTTATGATAGCACTGGTAATATTGGGCCTCTTGGCTTTGGGTTGGTTACATAACTTATATGCCACTATGATTTTGTTTTGTTTTTTTTTTTTTTGTTTTTTTTTTATATCAAACTTTGCACTTTATTACTAAAAAAGGCAACAAGACCATACATGGTTATAGTCCAAAAGTGACCATCAAAGCAACAAGGGCCTAAGCCTTACATCACGATCCTACAAACTCAAACCATACCACCTATCAAAACAACAAGGGCCGAAGCCTTACACAAAGATCATACAATCTCAATCCATGCCACTATGATTTTGTTTGCTCAAAATAATGAGGGCAAATTATTCTGTAGACCGAAATTCACCTTGCAAGGTGAATATGAGTTTAAAATTTATACTGAAAGACATTTTATTAATTGACCAGTTTTATTTTAATATTGTCTCCACTTAAGTTCAAATTCACTCCAGGAGAGTGCAATAAAGTGCTACCACAAGGTCTTTGGTTACAATAAATTTATTTAGTAGATATTATATAAAATTTTTTACTTAATAGACAACCTCAATAGTCTCAAACCCATTGTGAATGGATGCGTTGACGGCATCCACCACCACCTGCGTCTTCCGGCTGATAACCGCCCACTTCTTCTCCGGCGCTCCTCCGCTCCCGGCGAGATTACAGAACTCCCTCACCATCAGAACATCCTGAGGAAGCTCCGCTTCCACACCGTGCTCAAGAGGCCGAAAGCTTTCCAAGGTGTAGAACGGCGCGGGCTTCCCTGGGAAAGGGATGATGAAGTCGTGGACGCGCAGCTTTCCGGCGGTGCCGTACGCGCTGATGTCGGAGGCCATATTGGTGAGGAAGGAGCAGTAGAAAGTGGCGACTCTCCCGTCTTTCCATTTCATAGAAGCGGCGCAGGAGAGAATGACCCCCGCTTCGTTCACCTCCGGGTCGCGCAGCGCCGTGACGGATTCCGGGAGCTCGTAGTCGGTCGCCCACAGGATTGCGCGGATGCAGTACCAGCCGGCGTCGCCCAGCGCTCCCAGCCCGTCCAGATCTGGCTTCACGCGGATGTCGTTCTTAAGAGAATCCGCACTAAACAAATACGAAACTATGCTGTGCACCTGCACGTACATATAGTAGAGTTCAGGTACAGTAAGGCCTTAACGTGCCGTGCATATATATAGTAAAGTTTAGGTGCAGTGGCATATAGTTAAGTTCAGGTGTAGTCGCGGGTGCACATACATATAGTAGAGTTCAGGTGCAGTAAGGCCTTAACGTGCCGTGCATATATATAGTAAAGTTTAGGTGCAGTGGCATATAGTTAAGTTCAGGTATAGTCGCGCCTTAATGTGCTGTGCATATATGTACATATATAATAGAGTTCAGTTGCAGTCAGACCTTGGGGACACACCACTAAATATACAAATAAGTAGTACTAACTCTGTTATAATGTAGTATCTGTTGGAAACTTACAGATTTGAGTTGGCCAAAGCGGAGAGGATCAGAGAGGAACTCTTTCATCTTAGCAGTTCGAGGATGATGCATCCACACGGTACCATCCATGTACTGGACCCCACTGGCCTCACACGCCGCCAGAATCTGGTCCAGCTCCGCCACGTTCAGCGCCGCCGGCTTCTCCACCAACACGTGCTTCTTCTTCTGCGCCGCCAGGACGGCCCACCGCACGTGCAGGCTGGTGGGGAGAGGGATGTAAACAGCGTCCACGTCCGGGTCGTCCAGCACGGCGTCGTAGCTGCCGTAAACTTTCGCGGTGGCGGGGCACTCGGTCTCTGCGACAAACGCCGCCGCCTTCTCCGCCGTGCGGCTGCCCACGGCGGAGATGGTCGCGTTCGGAGCCAGCGATATAGTCCTGGCCAGATTGCGCGCCACGGTGGCACAGCCCAGTATTCCGAAACGGATTTGCCTCTGCTCAGCCATTTTTCCCGGCCACTACGCTCCACGTTGTACTTGTACATGCAGCCGCTGAAAGGGAATATTTATAAGGGGAAGAAGGGGAGCGTGTGGGGAACTCTATCTATCCCCATATCAACACCTCTTGTATTTATTTATTTATTTTTTGAAAACGTATTTATTTATTTTTAAAGAAAATGATACTTCTATTTTTAAATTATACTCTCAACAGCCAAAGACCTTGTGGTCAAGCGGCATCCGGATGCCGCTGTACACTCCCATGTGGAAGGGAGTGGATACTACAATGTAACAGAGTCAGTAGAATTCAAAAAAAAAAAATTATACTCTCAACAACTATTACTCCATCTTTTAAAATTTTAATATTGGACATATTTCTTAAGGGTGTTTGGTTAATGATTATATTTTAGGTTATATAGTTCAATTTACTATAATATCCTTAATTATAGTTTTTTAAATTATTTAAAAATACTTATTAAAGTTTTAGAAATACTTATTAAAGTTTTTTAAAAATACTTAAATGTAGCTTTAAATATGCTCAAAGCAAAACTTACTTTAGAAGCTTTTTAATGACCTACACATTAACAATTGTCATACCATGTACCAATGTTCATATTACATTGTGAACTCTAGTACTGTCAAAGCGGGTCGGGTTGTCCCATTAGGCCCGCCCACCGTAGACTTAATTTTTGGCGTGCTTTTGCGGGTCAATTCACGCAACTTAACCCGTCCCACACGGGTTAGCAGGCCCCGCGAGCAGGCTCGCAACTTTATAACAAAATTATTTTATTGATTTTTTAATATAAATAATATAAATAAATATAATTATATATATAATTAAATATATAAAAAAAAACTTAGTGTACTATGCGAACACAGTATACAAGTTTATATATATAAATAATTTTTTTTTAAGAGGGTTTAGGGTTTACCTATAATTAACAGTTTTTTTTTACATGTAAACAAATAACTTGATAATTGCAGACACATTATATGATAGCTACAGAGGTAGAAACTGTCAACTGTAGTTATAAGATGTGTTAATTATAGATACAAAATCTTAAGGTTATTTTTTTACCAAGATCTACCATGCAAGGTAGATCCTGGTGCATAGTATAATTTGCCACATATTAAACAAGCTTTTAAAAGACAATTGTAAACTAAGCCTGAGCCTAACAAAAAGTCTATATACAAACTTAGACCCAAACCCAAATTTTCGTAATAGACCCAAACATAATTTTCTAAAACTCGACTCAACTCGACCTATTTTCATTCCTAACTACGTTGCCCCTAAAAGCAAGAAGTTGTGTTTATTATTGATCATCCATCCGAACATGAAAAAAAATACTAAGGGAATAAGATAATAGTGTATGTTGGACTTAGTCCACAATACAAAATTGTTGTACTATTTTCAAATTAGTAAAATATTCTTCATTTGTTTTCAAAAATAGAATAAAATAAAATAAAATAAAAATTCTTCACGCACGGATTTATTGCATACAACGTACGAATATTATTGAATATTGATGCAAGACAAGAAAACGTTAAACGTGATTGATAACTCCGTATTTTTTATTTATTTTTTTGAGAATCGTTATCTTTTTTGGGTTACCCAAAGGTATCCCCTTAAGAATCGTTATTGATAACTCTTCTTTCCTATTTTTAATTTCTTATTTTCGATACACCCTCAACTCTTCCCTATTAAAAAATTATATCATAAATTAGTCTATAATTTATTGTATATCTTAATTTAAAATGACACTCGAATTATGTATATGCTGTTACATTCTAATAACCTCTAAGTTCCCAAGGCCACTGGAGTAAAATTTTATGGTGATCGATCGAACCAATTAAACTAGCCCCGCAGTGCACTCTGCCACTCTTCTCTCTTATTTTTCCTAATAAAATTTCAAATATTAATTTAAAAATAAATAAATTTTCAAATATTAAATTTAAACAAAATAAAATAAAATCTTTATGTATTATTATAAGTTCGATCTACTACATGGACTTCTTATTTCTATTTTCTCACTTTTACTTCCTGACGTGACAAATGATGATAAATTACCTGAGTTCTCGATGTTGTTATATTACCTTGTTTAGTTCAAATTATGAGATTATCTAGCAATGTTATATTACCTCAAAGCTGATGTGGTGCATGGTAATGATTCAAAGTAATGTGATTACTCTCATTTTCTTAAGTAATCTTAGATTACCTTAAATTATTTCAAGTACGGTTGACAATCTGCCCCGTTCCCGTCGGGAACAACGATGGGAATGAGAAAAAATTTCGGGGATCGGGGACGGGAATACCCCTCCCCGTCCAGTCCCGTCCTCGAATTATATATATATTAGGAATTAGAAGTAATTGGCATACACACACTGTGTTTATATTTAATCTTAATTTTAATTTATTAATTGTGCTAAATGTGTTAATTGTCATATAATAATGTATAATTAATTGGGTTAATTGTCATATACCGGGTGTTTAATTTTAATTTTAATTTTAGTAACTTTGTATTTGTTTAAAGGAGTGATGTATGATGTATTTGTTGACATATGAGATGCAAATTTTTCTCTTTTTTTTTAAAAAAAAATATTAATTTTACACTTTGACTATGGGTTTTTACAAGGGATGGGTTTCCTTAAATCGTATCCATCTCATCCCAATAACACAAGCCCAACAAGTCATAGCCAATGGCCAAAACCCCATCAGTATGTATGTATGTGTGTGTATGTATGTATATATTTATGCATGTATATATGTATAAATATATAAGTTAAGCATGTAGATTTGAAGGCCGGACCTAGTATATAGGTTTGGCCTATTTAGTTTAATATGATTTGGAATGGGTCCAAACCTAGTCTTTTCATTAAACAAGTTAGGCCTAAATAAGTCTTAATTGGGTAAGCCCATAAACCCATATAAAGGGGCCTAGCCTATTCCCATCGGCAAATTATACTGTGCACCATGGTGCACATAGCAATGTGCACCACGTACCTAAACGACTTTGGTTTGAGCATTGTAAACCAATCATCCGTTTTTTTTTAAATCACGTTTCCCGTTTCGGCCGGTCTGTATTTATGTTAATATTCTGTGTATTTCAGGCAATCATTCTGTGTATTCCAAGCAACCGTTCTGTGTATTCTAGGCAACCTTATGTGTATTCATGTTAGTAACACATGTTGTGATGTGTTTGTGCATTTGAATGTTTAGGAGGATGAGTTATGTGTATTTTGTGTAAATATTCTGTGTATATATTCATGTTATTAACACAAGTTGTGATGTGTTTGTGCATTCGAATGTTAGGAGGATGAGTTCTCTGTGTATTTTGTGTCAATATTCTGTGTATTCTCGGCAAACATTATGTGTATTCTAGGCAAATGTTCTGTGTATTCTATATAATAATTATGTGTATTATAGATAATGAATTCCCTGGAGTCATTCGCGTTGGCGTTCGCATCCACTAACATCTGTGTATTTTGTGTCAATATTCTGTGTATTCTGGGCAAACATTCTGTGTATTCTAGGCAAACGTTCTGTGTATTATAGATAATGATTATGTGTATTATAAATAATGAATTCCCTGAGTCATTCGCGTCTGTGTCCACTAACACCAAAACGACGTCGTTTTACGTACGTGGTGCACATTGCTATGTGCACCGTGGTGCAGGGTATAATGACTGATTCCCATCTTTAAATGTACGAGTTTGAAATGCGTCTCCAAGTTTGTATCTTAGCTAAACTTTATTTTAAAAAGTAGATTTAACAAGTCTAACGGGTGCCAAGGACCTTGTAGTCCAGTGGCATCAAACCCTTCCCTTTATACGGGAGGTGGTGGGGAGTCAATAGGTATAGGCTATACCATGAATGTTCAGAATTTTAATATGGTTAGTTTTACTACTTTATTCCATAATTGCAATAGTACACCATGTTTTAGTCCTTCCCATTGTCCCAGACTTGAGCCAACTGAATACAACGAATCGATGTCGAGTATATGACATCTCGGGCCGGGATACCATGGACCCCGGTCCATTTTACAAGGTGGATCCCTGTCCATTTACATACTGAAATGTATATTAACAATTTACATATTGAATGTTCACGATTTATATACTAAATATTTAGTATGTAAATTATGAACATTCACTATGCAAATTATATATTTTGGACTCGGGTTCACCTTGCAAGGTGTAAGGTGAACCCGAGTTTACATTAATGTTGAATTGCAGATAAGTGTACAATTTAATGTTAAATTTTGAGGTTATATTAACATGAGCTATCTCCTCATAGATTTGGAGGACAAATTCATGAAGACAGAAATTAGAAAAGATGGATTATCAATAATTGAAAAGGCATCCCATGTATAGAATGGCATAAAACATATTGGAATAGATTTATTTAGTAGATATTATATAAAAATTTTGTACTTAGTAGACCACCTCAATAGTCTCAAAACCTTTCTCAATAGATGCCTTGACTGCATCCACCACCAGCTGCGTTTTCCGGCTGATAACCGCCCACTTCTTCTCCGGCGCTCCACTCCCGGCGAGATTACAGAACTCCCTCACCATCAGAGGATCCTGAGGGAGCTCGGTGTTCACAACGTGCTTAGTTAAGCGAGAGCCTTGGACGGTGTTGAAGGACGCGGAGTTTTCCGGGAATGTGAGGATGAAGTCGTGGACGCGCAGCTTTCCGGCGGTGCCGTAAACGCAGATGTCGGTGGCCATATTGGTCATGAAGGAGCAGTAGAAAGTGGCGACTCTCCCGTCTTGCCATTTCATAGAAGCGCCGCAGGAGAGAATGACCCCCGCTTCGTTCACCTCCGGGTCGCGCACCGCCGTGACGGATTCCGGGAGTTCGTAGTCGACCGCCCACAGGATTGCGCGGATGCAGTACCAGCCGGCGTCGCCCAGCGCTCCCAGCCCGTCCAGATCTGGCTTCACGCGGATGTCGTTCTTCAGAGAATCCGCGCTAAACAAATAGGAAACTATGCTGTGCACCTGCACACGTATATATAGTAGAGTTCATGTGCAGTCGCGCCTTAGCGTGCCGTATATATATATATATTACGTATATAGAGTTCAGGTGCAGTCGTGCCTTAACCTGCAGTGCATATATATATATATATATATATATATATATATATATATATATATATATATAAATATAAAAGGTATATAGTAGAGTTCAGGTGCAGTCGGGCCTTGATGTGCCGCGCATATATATATACACTTAGTTCAGGTGCAGTCCCGCCTTAACAACGCGTCGTATATATATATATATATATATATATATATATATATATATATATATATAAATAAAGTAGAGTTTAGGTGCAAGCGTGTCTTAACTTGCAGAGACATCTAACTATGTTATAATATAGTATCTGTTTGGGACTTACGGATTTGAGTTGGCCAAAGCGGATAGGATCAGAGAGGAACTCTTTCATCTTAGCAGTTCGAGGATGATGCATCCACACGGTACCATCCATGTACTGGACCCCACTGGCCTCACACGCCGCCAGAATCTGGTCCAGCTCCGCCACGTTCAGCGCCGCCGGCTTCTCCACCAACACGTGTTTCTTCTTCTGCGCCGCCAGGACGGCCCACCGCACGTGCAGGCTGGTGGGGAGAGGGATGTAAACGGCGTCCACGTCCGGATCATCCAGCACGGCGTCGTAGCTGCCGTAAATTTTCGCGGTGGCAGGGCACTCGTTCTCCGCGGCAAACGCGGCGGCCTTCTCCGCCGAGCGGCTGCCCACGGCGGAGATGGTCGCGTTCGGAGTCAGCGATATAGCTCTGACCAGCTTGCGCGCCACGCTGGCACAGCCCAGTATTCCGAAACGGATTTGCTTCTGCTCAGCCATTTTTTCCGGCGACCACCGCGAAGAAGATTACAGAGAGCTGAAAATAGTTGTCTCTTGTCTAGGAGAAAGAAGGGGAGCATATATGCCGGGGATTACTGTATCCCCATATCAACAAGTCTTGTACGTTTTTTATTTTATATTTTTTAAAAATTCATTTGCCTCAACAGTTGGTCAGACATCGAGGCAAATGATTTTTTTTTTTAAATTAAATACTCCTTAATACATAAATAATTGTTTATTTATGTATTAATTTTTTTTTTATATCAATGAATCCGTACGTTGTGGGCAATAAATCCGTACCTGAAGAAAATTTTACTCATTTCACAGTACGTACTACAACAGTTTTATATTGTGGTGTGGTAAATGACAACATGCACTATCTATTTCCCTTTGTATTTTTGTCACCGAAAATATTATCTTGAATCTTATTTTTTACTCTCAATTTTTATTTTTACACAAAAAATTTAATGTAGACAAGTGCATTGGGACTCATATGAAAAAATTAGTTTATCAGTGTCCATCATATTAAGTAGTAAAATTTGAAGAGTAAAATTTAAGAGTACATACACTAGAGTCCTTTTGTCACCAAATCAGGAAAAGGTCAGAATGCTTAAATGGATGATCAATCAAAACAAATTTTTATGTATATCATGCATGTTTAGAATTTTAATAGTGTTGGTTTAAGGACTTTGGGTAGGCAATGACTAGCCCAACACAATCATTCAGTAGGGTACTGTAAAATTTGACAGAAATAGATGAAAAGTTTGTTGAGAAAGTTATATGCATAAAAAGTTAAAAAGTTTATGGTTGGAGGTCGAATGTCAACTATTTATATTTGTAAAGGAAAAACATACATGAATTAGAAAAGTTGACATTTACAAAGGTAAGCACAGATTAATAACAAACAAAAACTCATCCCTTGCCGTGACTAAATTGGGGTGGGAAATAAACCAGTACTAGAAATCCATTCTCCCGTCCCCAAAGGCCTATTGCCCAAGGGTTGATGATCCTCCCACCTTAGGCATAGCAGCGGATTATCCGCAACAAATGGATGATTGAGTAACTTATCAGCAGTCCATCTAGCATTTGGGTTTCTTTCGAAACATTTCATCAGAAAATCCTTGGCATCATCAGATATGTCGGTTGGGATTTGGGGTTGGTTTAAGGCCATGTATTGAGCTAACTTATCATCGTCCTTACATAACTTCCAAGGTGATTTCCCGGCCATCATCTCCGCCACAATGCACCCTATGGCCCATATATCCTTAGGGGCCTCATGCATGTCACAAAACAAAGATTCCGGGGAGGTGTAGAGTAAAGTTCCCCGGTGACCTCCCACTCCGTCGACCTTAGATAGCCGAAAATCGCCTATCTTGAGCTGATTCGAGCCGCATCCGCATGGGAAGACAAGAATGTTGTTGGGCTTCAAATCGCAGTGGACAATCCCGCGACGATGAACCTCCTGGATTCCCTTCAGAAGTTGATAACCATAGAGCGAAGCCTCGTCCTCCGGAAAAAACCCTTCCCGGGAATTCATCAATTTCTTGAGTGTTCCACCTGGAGCGTACTCCAACAGAAGGTTGTACACAGTGTTCCCATGCTCTTCGCTCGTATCATCTCCGAAACACTGAATAATATAGGGACATCTTTGCAACTTTCTCAGGATTTGTCCTTCTCCCGAAATTGAATCTGAGAACTCAACCTTTGAAGATTTCACGGCTAACTTCATCCGAACATTGAAAGTAGGTGGATTGTAATATTCAGCAAGAAACACAATGCCATGGGCTCCACCGCCAAGGAGTTTCAACTTTTGGGAAGGCATACTGATGAGTGATGATGATTGATGAGTACTAAGGTATATAGTAAGATCGATGATATGAATATATGATGATGAATTGGAATTGATGATCCACCAAGTGTTGGGTGCCAAAGTATTATATAGAACTTGGGATAATCTCTCAGTCCAACTAAGTTTAGTATTGGGATAATCTCTCAATCCAATTAAGTTTAGTATTAGGAAACTTTTTTTTTTTAAATAGAAAATTATATAGTAATCCCAGTCCAATCCAGAATAGAATTAAGAAACAGATTGAAACTCAAGTAATTGGGAAAGTTCGGAACATTATTGTAGACTAGAAAATTAGGAAATAATTAACTAATACATATGCATGTCAAATTTTAACTAAAATGACAATTTTGAGGGACTATTTTGTAGTGTAAATATATGTAAGTCAATATACAATGGCATAAAACATACTCATAATTCATATGTTGTTACAATCACATCATAATACAGTTCGAATCAAGTGAAGCCATCTATTGTCACAGGACGTGTTTAATAAGAATGAATATAACAATTTTATTGGAATAAATTTATTTAGTAGATTATAGATATGAGTGCATTATATATATAAAAATTTTGTAGTGTACTACTAGACACCACCTTAATAGTCTCAAACCCTTTATTTATGGATGCCATGACTGCATCCACCACCAGCTGCGTTTTCCGGCTGATAACCGCCCACTTCTTCTCCGGCGCACTTCCACTCCCGGCGAGATTACAGAACTCAATCACCATGAGAACATCCTGAGGAAAATCCGCTTTCACGCCGTGCTCAAAAACCGATAGCTTTCCAAGGTGTAGAACGGCGCAGACTGTTCTGGCGAAAGGGGTGACGAAGTCGTGGACGCGCAGCTTTCCGGCGATCCCGTAAGCGAAGATGTCCATTGCCATGTCGGCCACGGAGGAGCAGTAGAAAGTGGCGACTCTGCCGTCTTTCCATTTTAGGGATGCGCCGCAGGAGAGAATGGCCCCCGCTTCGTTCACCTCCGGGTCGGGGAACGCCGTCACTGATTCCGGGAGCTCGTAGTCGGTGGTCAACAGGTTCCGCCGATGCTGGCCATCCGCGTCGCCCAGATCCCCACCGCATCCACATCTGGCTTTCGCCTGGGTGGATGTTAAGGGAAAACGAAACGTTGCAGTGCACCTGCACATACAGAATCATACCAAAGGTCATGGGTTCGAATCAAAATAGACTATGATCCATAACAGCTGCTAAAAATGAAAAATGGGAAAGAAGGAATGGAACTTACGGATTTTAGTTGGCCAAGGCGCGAGAGGATCAGAGAAGAACTCTTTCATCTTAGCAGTTCGAGGATGATGCATCCACACGGTACCATCCATGTACTGGACCCCACTGGCCTCACACGCCGCCAGAATCTGGTCCAGCTCCGCCACGTTCAGGCCGCCGGCTTCCACCAACACGTGCTTCTTCTTCTGCGCCGCCAGGACGGCCCACCGCACGTGCAGGCTGGTGGGGAGAGGATGTAAACGGCGTCCACGTCCGGATCATCCAGCACGGCGTCGTAGCTGCCGTAAATTTTCGCGGTGGCAGGGCACTCGTTCTCCGCGGCAAACGCGGCGGCCTTCTCCGCCGGCTGCCGCCCACGGCGGAGATGGTCGCGTTCGGAGTCAGCGATATAGCTCTGACCAGCTTGCGCGCCACGCTGGCACAGCCCAGTATTCCGAAACGGATTTGCTTCTGCTCAGCCATTTTTTCCGGCGACCACCGCGAAGAAGATTACAGAGAGCTGAAAATAGTTGTCTCTTTAGTGAGAGAAAGATAAGGGGAGCATGCACGTCTTGTAACTTAATTTATATTTTTTAAAAATTCATTTGCCTCAACAGTTGGTCAGACATCGAGGCAAATGATTTTTTTTTTTAAAAAATAATAAATACTTCTTATATTATCATTAAATAATTGTTTATTTATTATAATTTTTTTTTTTCATCAATGAATCCGTACGTTGTGGGCAATAAATCCGTACCTGAAGAAAATTTTACTCATTTCACAGTACGTACTACAACAGTTTTATATTGTGGTAAGGA
>CP025649.1:24753083-24774517 GCA_003576665.1 Ipomoea trifida | reverse complement strand
GCCAGTAAGACGATAGAGCCCTAAAGAGAGACGACTAACTTACTCCGGCTTGTACAAGATAGGATGCATTTCGTTGCCGATCATTTCAGCATTTCGATGCAGTAGTCTTCAACATTGTCATACAAATCAGAATCTGAACGAAACGAAATCTGCTCATCCTCCAACATCATCATCCTGCAACAACAAAAAAAATGTCATGAGGGCGATTTAACGACACTACTTATAGCAAAAGTGACCTAAACTTGGACTAACCTTTTTGTCAAACTCCCAGAAGACAGTACCTCCTGAGCTGTGATTTTAACATTTGCAAGCCAAATAACATCCTTTCCCGTAGGCCACCTTAGAGGCGGTTTGTAATTAATAGGCGGAAGAATCAAGCAGCCTTGTTTGGACCCAAGTCCACAATGCCTTTCGTATTCCTCGCCTTCAGAAAAGCCCATCTCAAGACTCTCGGAAGCATTGAAGCAGGGGACGTAATTCTCAGCCTCGGGAGGACAGTACTCGAGATCCCTCAGCTTAGCAGAACCGAGAGAAATCAGCCCAATTTCCTTCAAATCCAACACTACTTGCTCCTGAACCCTCTGATCCCCGAGATACACTTCACCCTTTGATGTGCGTGTCATAGCCATTGCCCACCAAAAGGATTCAGTAAGGGCAACAACTACTATTGCAACTAAGCTCAATTTGAGCAAGTGCAAGGTGAACTTTAGTCTATTCCGCCGAGTTCCAGCACTGAAGGGATCAGATATGGAACCATTTCCACTAACACATTGTTTCAAGGATGAATCATCAGGAAAAAGAATCCTTAAAGGGAGTTTTATAGACCAACAAGTATGATCCTTAGTTGATTGAGAATTGTCAATTCTTCCTCCTCTATCCTATCTTTCTTCTGAGAATCATCCCAGAAATCATGGTTGTTCCCATAGAAAGAACTTCCCCTCACCCCCACCAGAAACACCTCTATACAGTGGCCTTGCCATCATTGCCATGTCCAAATTCCACCCTGTCAATACCCAGACACAAATTACAGTTCAAATACACTCAACACTGATAGATGATTCATGTTTTAATAGTGTTTGGAAAATTGTTTCTTGTTTTCAAAATGGAAAATTGTGCTAGTAAACATGTTTTCTGTTTTCGTTTTCTAATTTTTCAAATTTCCAGAAAATTGGAGAAAATTTCTAGTTAGTAAACGGGCCTAAAGCTCTTCACTGGAATGCAAGATGGGTAATGGTGATCCATCCCCAATTTCCACAAACCCAGACGGGCTATTCAATAAAGATCCAAACTTTCCTAGAGACTGAACTAAAAATGGCACACTAAATGCCAGCAAAGTTAAAGAACGTGAACACGAGTTTCTGAGCTGCTTTCCAAGTATAAACACCGAGCAATTAATAAAATGGCATTAATTTCAAATCCAAAAGGGATTTTTTTTTCATAGTAACTTAACAACATACCTTCTTCTTAAGAAGCCCAGAAATTCTTGAACAGCCTTACGTACAAAGAGAGCTGCAATCTTGTGGGTGTGTGAGAGTTTAAAGGAAGCATCACCGACGCAGTTTTTTTTGAAATTTGGGAGAGAGAATGAGAGAGACAGGGAAGGGTATAATGCAGAGAGAATATGGATACAAATCACTACAGAACTCGCTCGTGAAACGCTTGAATCTATCGCCCTCCTGTGCTTCATACATGCCACCATCTATATACAGACAACATTGGATACAGATAAATAATAATATTTCTACGTTGTACACTCTAGTGCGTACTACAAAACTGATTTTCAAACATTTATTTCTACGTTGTACACTCTAGTGCGTACTACAAAACCGATTTTCAAACCATTCTAAGAAAGGATTTGGGCAACCTCAGTCAAACTGGTCTGATAGTTTTAAGTTCAATATTCACGTTTATTATTTTTTTTGATTTGTACGGTCAACTATAAATAATTTAAATTGATTTACTTGTGGTCATTTGCTTGCTAGAATCATAAGGCTATTGCTTTCCCATCATTACCTGATTGAATTGGAGGCAACTCAAATTAAATTATATTGGTCAAGTTGTGTACTTGATAATTGCAATGTTATAAGTTTTATTCTCCACAAGAGTGACATATTATTTTTTGACTGATTTATCATAATTTTTGTCAAATAAAATCACAAGGTAAAATTAAAATTTATCTAATACACATTATCAAAACTTGTAATTTTTCTGGTCACCAAGAGAGAGAATGAGAGACAAAAATAACTAGAGTTCCATTCAAAGCATGATCATATCCCTGATTTACTTTTTTGTTGACTGTAATCATTAGGAAAACGTAAAATTTATCGGATTAGTAAATACTAAATACATTACAACTTCGAAATTGTATCACAAACGTGTTCCCCGCCTATTTTGCATCAGAAAACACTTCACTTTGGGTAGGTTAAAGAAAATTGAATTTTCTTTTTTAAAAATGAGAAAAAATTTATAAATTGATAAATTATCGGTTATTATGTTAGACAAAAGTTTTTCATATACATACCTCTATGCAGGAGCTGTTTATTGACATTATTAGTTTGAGCGGTCAATTATGAACAATTTAAACTGATTTGCCTCCTTGTGATATTTTGCTAACTAGGGTAATAAGACAAATTTTACCTAAAATCTACATTCAGATAGCGGTTACTACTTAGCTTTCTCGTAAATCAAAGGTACAACCGAAAGGCGAATGTAAAATTTTTTGATGATTATACTAGGTGTAATAAAAAAAAATGTGGGAACAATGTCCTTATTGTACCTAAGCGTGCAAACAAATCAAGTTGGGCTCAAATTTAGGTAGTTTCAAGTTTGAACTCAAAACAGTTATAATGAATCCCCAACTTCAAGGGTCCTACACTATCACTAGGCACGATAATTTTTTTCTAATATTATAGATTGTATATATGTGCGTGTGAGGCGCTCCATAAAATAAATGTCAGCGTCCGAATTCAATTTTGGACCACGGATTGTGGTCCTTTTTTTAGTTTTAATTAGTTGGGACAATTTTCTTTCATTTTGGTCATGGTTACTTTGCTTAGAGGCATTTTAGATTTTTAGCACTGAAAAGGAAAGATCACTATTTTTTTCCTTTTCCCTTTTATAGATGCAATATACAATCACCATTAAAAATAACATTCGTTTCAGCATCAATTTTTAGTATTTCAAAAATCACTAACATACTTACCGACATACATATCAATATGAAACAATATAATTATAAAATAAACATCATATGTACCGCCTCAAACAGGATGGCCAGGTCAATGAATTGTCGTTTTATACATAAATATCAATATATCACGAATTCATTTTTTATTAATACTACCGCACTTTATCTGATACATCATACATACACAGCCTCAATTTTGTTAATACCACAACACTTTACTCAGAGCATATCTTCGGGCAAAACTTTTGCTGTAATGCTGCTTATATGCATAATATTGGATGCATTAAAGTGAGATTAGACAGTGGGAGTGTTGTGTCTAGCGTTCTCATCTTTACAATATGCTAAGTTATTTTCAACAGTGTAAGAAAGAACTTATACTGTGCACAGGATTTATGAAGGTGCGTTGATGGTGAAAGATGGGCTGATGGACACTACAATTTTGGGAACTTTTTGTCATTTATCCATTCCGGAAAAGACAGGGTTTGGACTCACATGGTGACAGAAATGTTGCAGTCCATAGTTGATTGTGACTTTGTGTGTAGAACAACTACAATGGAGTTGATAAAATAATTACCTTCATAATTATAATATTTCAAATTTTATTTTTTTAGAAGTTATATATCTCTTTGTAATTTTTTGACGGTTAAATTTATAAAGAGGGTTTGACGATAAATGCATCTTAAGTAGTGGTTACGAGCTATAAAAATACTCATGTTTAACTTCATGAGAACAGCTCTAGCCAAATTAAACTATAGAGAAAATTGCATTTTCCGTCCTTAAGTTATATGGTAATTATAAAATTCATCCCTAAGTGTGAATCATACTTACTTTCGTCCCTAAGTTATCATTGTCGTGGCAGTTTTAATTTCGTCCCTTTACTAATAAAATATTAGGGACGAAATTTGTAATTTTAGTACAATTCAGGGACGAAAGTGAGCATGGAAGGACAAAAAGTACAACGTCAATGATAATTTAAGGACGAAATGTGAGCATGAACATCAGAGACGAATTCTACAATTACTCTATAACTTAGGGACAAAAAATGTATTTTCCCATATGTTCGACTTCCGAGGAACATCCTATTGACCTTAAATTGTTGGTTTGAGCAAGTCAACTATGAGTAACCTAGGCTGGTTTACACAAATCCTGAATCGCTTCCAAAATAAAATGGTGATGCTCTTGGACGGATAGATATTTTCCTATAGATATACATCCAATATATATATATATATATATATATATATATATATATATATATATGTAGGGTGCAATACGACATGGGATTGGGGAAAGCTTATTGCATTTGTTGTCTTGTAAGTTAAGTACGATGTTGTAAGTGTCGAATTGAAGAACATCGCATATATGCATGCCAAAAGAAAATGTTAAAAACATCATAATAATTAATAATACTGCACATGCATGAATGCGTAAAGAATCATGCAAGAGACAGATCTCCATAAGTTATGACAATGAAAGGGGGCAAGGCATTAGACATGACATAATTTAAGAAATGCAACAACAAAATGCAGCCTTTATCAATTACTACAAGAAGCAGATGGGGATATGGATGGAGTGGAAATTAAAGATAGATTTCTTTTCCTTCATAATTTCTATTCCTATACATATAAAAATCTCAATCCAAGGACCACCTACACTACACACTCTCATTTTGATTCTTGAGTCAATATATGCCCATTACCTACACTATATAGCTTGTTTGATTTGATGATATTTTTTGGGCACAATGTTATGTTGATGAATAACTTTAATTTGTCTCGAGATGCATGTGCTGGACTAGCTCACGGTTTTTACTTTATTGAATGAGTGCTGAGAAAAATGGGATGAAGAGAACGCTGACAGAAGATGCAAACGAAAAAGAAGAATTTTAATTCACATGGTTCAGTGAAGAGCTCGCCAGTGAGATGCTCATTCATCTCATTGATGTGAACTCGAAAACATCGTAGGAAACTTACAAAGTTTTTACAATTTCTAAGCGATAAATATTACATGAAAAATCTTTAAACTTAACTAATAAGTTACACAAAAGTCTTCAAACGGTTCAGATTAATGAAAAAATTATTCTGTATTTATTATATATATTAAAGAAAGCTAAAAAGTGGACGGACTTCGGAATGCGATTATGATGACGGACCCGTGCTGCAAAACGACCCAATTATAAGCCCACGAAAGAACTAATTTAAATATGGGCCTTAATGGCCCAACTAGTGTCATAAATAACGGCCCATACTATAGTGTGGCATTCACATTATAAAATAAATTATTAATATTTGGATTTATTTTTAGTGTATTGAAAGTTAATTTTGAGTGTATGGTAGGTTCATTCTATAATATACTACGTACTACAATACAGTATTGAATGTAGCTTTTTGTGTTAGCTTGTTGGGAATAATTGGTATATTGACTATTTTATCCTTTGAAACCAATGTGATTTACTTTTAAATGGGTGGTGTGTTTGTTATTTTATAATAATAATAATAATAGAAAATAAATACGTAATAAAATTTGTTTTAGAATACTCATATAATTTAATAAGAGTTAAATAAACAAAAATAACTAACTTATGCCCTTAAAAAACAAGTATAGATGATATCCAAATTTTATAATTATTTGTTAATAAGAGTTTATCTTCTTGTTATATTTAAATGTTGAAATAATACAATACACTCATACCCTTAAATGTCATTTTACATTCAATCAGCTACTNATATGTACCGTCTCAAACAAAATGATCAAGTCAATGCATCGTCACATCATTTTATACATAAATATCACGAGTTCATTTTTTACTAATACCACCAGACTTTTTCTGGTACCAAACACGCCTTCAATTTTGTTAAAACCACCACACTTTACCCCGGGCATATGCTCGGGGCAAAACTTTTGGAAGTATTAATGCTGCTTATATGCATAATATTATATTAATTAGATGCATTAAAGTGTGATTAGACTGTGCGAGTGTTGTGTCTAGCGTTCTCATCTTTACAATATGCTAAGTTATTTTCAACAGTGTAAGAAATAACTTATACTGTGCAAAGGATTTATGAAGGTGGGTTGATGGTGAGAGATGGACACTACAATTTTGGGAACTTTTTTGTCATTTATCCATTCAGGAAAAGACAGGGTTTGGACTCACATGGTGACAGAAATGTTGCAGTCCATAGTTGATTGTGATGCTTTGTGTGTAGAACAACCATAATGGAGTTGAGAAAATAATTACCTTAACAATTACTACGTAGAATATTTCAAGTTTTATTTTTTGTGGAAGTTATATATCTCTTTATAATTCTTTGACGGCTACCTTTATAAGGAGGATTTCATGAAAAATACACTTCCAAGTAGTGGTTACCAGCTATAAAAATACTCATGTTTAACTTCATGAGAACAACCCTAGCCAAGTTAAACCATAAAGAAAATTACATTTATCGTCTTTAAGTTATAGGGTAATTATTAAATTCGTCCCTAAGTTATTATTGACATTGCAGTTTTCGTCCTTTTACTAATAAAATACTACGTAGTAGGGACGAAATTTATAATTTTAGTATAACTCAGGGACGTAAAGTAAGCACAAAAGGACAAAAATACAACGCCCAATATAACTTGGGGACGAAAAGTGAGTATGAACAACACTTAGGGAAGAATTCTACAATTACTCTATAATTTAGGGACAAAAGTATAATTTTCTCATAAGTTCGACTTCCAAAGGAACATCCTATATTCTTATTGAGTATTGACCTTAGATTATTAGTTTGAGCTAATAAACTATAAGTAACCTAATAAGCTGATTTACACAAATCCTGAATCGCTTCCAAAATAAAATGGTGATGCTCTTGGACGGAAAGATATTTTCCTATGTATAGATATACATCCAATACATGTAGAGTGCAATACGACATGGGAATGTGGAAAGCTTATTGCATTTGTTGTCTTGTAAGTTAAGTACGATGTTGGAATTGAAGTGTCGAATTGAAGAACATCGCATATATGCATGCCAAAAGAAAATGTTAAAAACATCATAATAATTAATAATACTGCACATGCATGAATGCATAAAGAATCATGCAAGAGACAGATCTCCATAAGTTATGACAATGAAAGGGGGCAAGGCATTAGACATGACATAATTTAAGAAATGCAACAACAAAATGCAGACTTTATCAATTACTACAACGAGCAGATGGGGATGGGTGGAGGGTAGCGTGCATATGTGGAAAGATAGATTTATTTCTCTTCATAATTTCTATTCCTATACATATAAAAATCAATCCAAGGACCACCTACACTACACACTCTCATTTTGATTCTTGAGTCAATATATGCCCATTACCTACACTATATAGCTTGATTGATTTGATGATATTTTTTGGGCACAATGTTATGTTTGTTGATGAAAAACTTTTAATTCATCTCAAGATGCATACGTTGGACTAGTTCACGTGTTACTTTTATGAATGAGTGTTGAGAAAAACGGGATCATGAGATCAAGAATTGAAAATGTAAACGAAAAAGAAGAATTATATTTCAATTCGCATGGCTCAGTGAAAAGCCCGCCCGTGAGATGCTCATTCATCTCATTGATGTGAACTCGAAACTTGGTAGGAAATTTACAAAGTTTTTACAATTCTTAAGAGATAACTATTACATGAAAAGTCTTCAAACCTAATTAACTAATAAGTTACACAAAAGTCTTCAACCAGTTTAGTGAAGAGCCCGCCAGTGAGATGCACATTCATCTCATCGATGTGAACTCGAAAACCTCGTAAGAAACTTACCAAGTTTTTACAATACCTTAGAGATAACTATTACATGAAAAGTCTTCAAACATAACTAATAAGCTACACAAAAGTCTTCAAACGGTTCAGTGAAAAGCCCACCAATGAGATGCTCATTCATCTCATTGATGTGAACTCTTTAGACAAATCCCAACCCTTGAAACATACTATAACGACCTCCAAGCCCGACATTTAAGTGCCAAACATTTCCTTCTATAAATGTGAATTCTTGGAGAAAATTAATTAATTTGTTCTTGAAATAACTTTTATTGGTTGAAGGATGACCATTATGACGTACGTGATTTTATTATATGACGTATAAATTATTAATGAAAAAATTATTCCGTATTTATATATATTAAAGAAAGCTAAAAAGTGGACGGGCTTCGGAATGAGATTATGATGACGGACCCGTGCTGCAAAACGACCCAATTATAAGCCCACGAAAGAACTAATTTAAATATGGGCCTTAATGGCCCAACTAGTCTAATAAATTACGGCCCATACTATAGTGCGGCAATCGTTATACCCTGCACCACGGTGCACATAGCAATGTGCACCACGTACGTAAAACGACGTCGTTTCGGTGGTAGTAGACGCGGACGCGAACGAAGTGAATTCATTATCTATAATACACATAATCATTATCTATAATACACAGAACGTTTGCCTAGAATACACAGAATATTTGCCCAGAATACACAGAATATTGACACAAAATACACATATGTTAGTGGACGCGAATGACTCCATGGAATTCATTATCTATAATACACAATCATTATATAGAATACACAGAACGTTTGCCTAGAATACACAGAATGTTTACCCATAATACACAGAATATTGATGCCCATAATACACAGAACTCATCCTCCTAACATTCGAATGAACAAACACATCACAACTTGTGTTAATAACATGAATACACATTTTTCCAAAAAAAAAAAAAAAACATGAATACACATAATATTTACACAAAATACGCATAACTCATCATCCTAAACATTCGAATGCACAAACACATCACAACATATGTTACTAACATGAAATCACAACATGTGTTACTAACATGAATACGCATAACGATTGCCTATAATACACAGAACAGTTACCTAGAATACACAGAATGATTGCCAGTAATACACAGAATATTAACATAAATACAAAGACCGGCCGAAACGGGAAACGTGATTTCCAAAAAAAAATGAACGATTAGTTTACAATGCTCAAAACGACATCGTTTAGGTACGTGGTGCACATTGCAATGTGCACTGTGGTGCACAGTATAATTCATTCACATTATAAAATAAATTATTAATATGTAGATTTATTTTTAGTGTACTGAAAGTTAATTTTGAGTGTATGGTAGGTTCATTCTATAATATACTACGTACTACAATACAGTATGAATGTAGCTTTTTGTGTTAGCTTGTTGGGAATAATTGGTATATTGACTATTTTATCCTTTGAAACCAATGTGATTTACTTTTAAATGGGTGGTGTGTTTGTTATTTTATAATAATAATAATAGAAAATAAATACGTAATAAAAATTGTTTTAGAATACTCATATAATTTAATAAGAGTTAAATAAACAAAAATAACTAACTTATGCCCTTAAAAAAAAGTATAGATGATATCCAAATTTTATAATTATTTGTTAATAAGAGTTTATCTTCTTGTTATATTTAAATGTTGAAATAATACAATACACTCATACCCTTAAATGTCATTTTACATTCAATCAGCTACTAGTAAACAACTAATTTACCAAACAGCTACTAGTAACTGATACTACAGTTAATCTCAAAAGATACTGCCTCACATTTAATTTATTTTTATATATATTATCGAATGAAACTATAGTTATATCGAAATGTAACTGTAGTTGTGTTGAAATGTAACTGAAAGATATTGAGTTAGCCGAAGGAAAGGGCATTCATATTTATAGGCAATTGAAAGATATTGCATTATATTACATAATGGAACTATCAAAAATATTTTTGTTTGTCAATAGTGGCAATCGCATTCCAGTTATCGTTTCAAATGGGTGATCACCACAGCTGTGGTGACTTAGATGATTCTTTGGACTGAAAAATGTTTGAGAAAGTATAGACCATATACTACATAAAATCTTATGAGCTAGTCATTGTGAACTTGTGTTCAAATATTATCAATTGGTTTGTTCATTCATTATCAACGATTCAAATATCTATAAACCGAGTGGACAAATGACAGTGCATGGCAGGTTGCTAAACAATTGATAAGTTGATGCATTAAAGGCACTAAAAGATACATAGTCTCTAATTAAATTGTCCCAAGTCACAACAGTACAATTAGTACGTCTACATGATGTGTGGTATAGAGAGTGACACTGACAATTTCATTCATTTATTTCTTGGTTTCGAGGTCCCATATTCCTACCTGATAGGACAATGGGACAATTCTGTTACTTATTATTATGAGAAATGAGAAGATGATTGATGAATTTTCTATGTTCATATGAGATAACCTATTGGAATGGTGCCCGCAGCTTCCTTAGCCAACTTTTTCAATTCCATGGCCTTTCTCTTCATCTCTTTTCCCTTCTCACTGTCCATTAGCTCTCTCACAAGCTTCTCAACTTCATCCCTCTTCACATTGTTGTCAATCTCCATACCAATCCCCCATTTGGTATACGAATACCAGCAATTCGTCTGCTGATCCCCGAAGAAAGGCCAGCATAGCAGTGGCACGCCATTGCATATGCTCTCGAGAGTTGAGTTCCATCCGCAGTGTGTCAGGAATCCCCCGACAGCATGGTGGCCCAAGACCTGTTCCTGCGGGCACCAGCTAGAAAGCATTCCCCTGTCTTTAGTCTCGGTCAAGAATTCGGCGGGAGAATAGCTGCTTCCCGGTTACCATGTCCGGCCTCACGATCCACAAGAAAGGTTTCTTGGAGTTCGCTAATCCCCACGCGAACTCCACGAGATGATTTGGTGTCATCACTGTTATGCTCCCAAAATTTACGTACACAACTGAGTTTGGTTCTTTCGTGTCGAGCCATGCCAGACAGGTGGAGTCTTCTTTCCAGAGATTTGATGCGATTGCTCTTACGTTGTCGTCGTCGACCTGGAGCAAAGGTAAGGGGCCGATGGCATAGACAGGTGGAGCATTGATTGAAGGGCCATTAAAACTTCGTGTCCAATGCGTCGAATGTGTTTAGAATGATTGCAGTCGCCTTTTTGGATCTCTCCGTTTCTTGTATAAAAAGTTCAGCAAGATATCATTTGGATCTGTGGTTCTAAAGAAAGTTGGAAGGTCTCTCAGACGTATGCCTTTCATGCCTTTTACCAATCCAACTCCGTCTCCAGATACCCATTTGTGAAGTAACTCTCGTCTGAAAGAAAATTTGTTGTAAGACACATAAGCATGAAATTTTTTGGGTGAAGAGGAAACCTAGTGACGACCTGAGTTGTGTACTGAGAAAATTCAGTACTATTATCCTAGCCGACAAAGAATAATTATGAAGTAAGTTAGTTTATGTTAAGGTCTGTAATTTTAGCTTGCAAAGAACAACAAGTAGCTAAACCACCTTATGTTGCTTAATCGGTAAATGACAGCAATGAGATAAATCAATTCAACCTAACTATGTTATTGGCCTTGTGATGTTATTTGTAAAATGACAACAACGAAGTAAACCACCTTCAATTACTCTTACGGGCAAATGACCATAGTAGCTAACCTAGAAGTAGAGAGTTGAACTTGTAACTACTAACTAGTAGTTATTATTTACTAAGTCAACCGTAACCAAATAGGTAGTAGTACTTAAATAAGTCATAATTTTCTCAAAAAATAAGTCATAATTAATTGGTAGACTAACTATTTTATTGAACAGGCCTAAAGCCATAGCTTTCACCTTTGAATGGCGTGTAGCCTTTCTCGACAAGTTGGGAGTAGTGCATGAAACCCAAGAAGCCAGAAGCACTAACTGGCCAGAACAGGACGTCAGGGATGCCCAGTTCCTCGCGGCGTCAAGGTGAAGCTCATAACCGTCGCGACGATGCACGACACTGGCGGCACGTTAGACGCGGCGGTGTCATTAAGCCGAGCTAGAAGGCCCTGAAAGGACCTAAACAAGTTGTAGCAGTAGACGCACAAAGAGAGGCAATTTCTTGGGTGGCATTCACATCTGAGGGCGGAAGGCCGTCGGGAATGGTCTCGAACCGGAACGATGGCAGGCCCCGGAGAGATTCCGGCCCCTGGATCTCTCTAGGCGCCGGTGGTTGAATTCCGTGTTCACAAAAGTTATGTGAAAGCCTTTGCTGTGGAGAATTTTGGATACTTTCACATGGCGTTTATGTGGCTTTGGGCTGGGAATGGTACGCACACCGCATGGGGCTTCTCAATTTCACACATAATTGAACCCATTTCCCTCTTTTCTCTCTCTCTCTCTCTCTCTTTCTTGATTGGTTTGAGACTTTAATTTGAGTTGGTGGAAGGAAAGGACATTCATATTTATAGGCAATTGAAAGATATTTATGGTTTGGGAATTGAATTTCTGGATTGGTTTAATGGGTTTGGAGTCCAGAGCCATATATTACGTTCTTAGATAAGAAATTTTGAAGAGTTATGTATATAAAGAAATTCAATAAATATTCACGAAAGTTGATGTATATAAACAATGCATATAAAAATACTTGAATAGTTGCTGCATATAAATATTTAAAGGAACATACACAAAGAGAAATCGAAGAATAATACCCCCTATAATTTTGAAGGGAATGTTAGACATCAATTTTAGGTTAAAATAAGGGAGGGGTAATTTTGTCTCAGTGATATATTTTTTCTTCCTAAAATCCATGGAATTAAAATTTCAGAGCGGCCATGGAATTCTAATTTCATGAAAATGAGGAAATTGCAATTCTCTCCCATCAAACGAAAGAATTTAGTTGTCTTCGGAATTAGGTAGGAATTTAATGGGAAAAGAATATAATTGTAATTTCCGGCTTCCAACCAAACACCCTGTACTTGATTAATCGGGAATTCTTATGATTATTTCTCTGATGCTATAATTGTCAAAAATGGCAACTGACTTTCCGCATTTCTGCCAAAAACGGAGAGCCTATCCCTATTTTAAAACAAGATCAAAACGTGCATCCCTTTATCATATCGAAACATATGGAAACAAAAATAACAAGTACATTGCACCTAACGAGTGATCAAGTGAGTGCAATATTTTCTTGTCGGGTAAGATCTTCATAGTGTGATTTGTTTCTTCTATTTTATAAAAATGAAATTTACCCAGTGCATATTGTTAGATAGTACTCCTACAGTCCTACTGCAGGCTTTCCTTGTTACCTAAAAAAACATTTAATTTAGATGTGTCATTATGTTTGAATTGAATTTGATGTTATATTGTTTTTTTTTTTTTTTAAATTAAAGCTAATTCATTAATTATAAATAGGAACGTTTATAGCAAAGTTCGATGGAATGACAAACCACTCATTACAATCTGACTCAGTAACAACTTTTCTAGCTATGCTACACAAAACTTGATTCGCGTTTTACAAATTAGAAGCTAGGATTCTTGAATGAACTTAAAGCTTCTTTAAAATCAATAATGATCTGGCCACAACTTGATTCACGGTTTACAAATTAGAAGTTAGGATTCTTGAATGAACTTAAAGCTTCTTTAAAATCAATAATGATCTGGCCAAACGTACACACGACTATCTCTGGTTGAAAAGTCTTGCACGCCACTTGAGTATTCATCCCCATTTTTCTGTCCATTGATAATATTTCCGTCTGAAAATAGACACTCGATCTTCAGTGAAAAATTTGACCAATTTATCAGAGGTTAGTTAACCTACCAACCGAACTGATCTGTATATCATAATTAAGAAGATGCACTTTTTATCGTCGTCTTCATTGAATGAGTTTCATAGACGTTATGATCATTTGTATCTTTTCACGTTCCATGAAAACTTCGTCAAAGGAAAAGATCATTTAGAAAAGAGTTCCTCAATGTTTTTTGTCATTTTCTAGAGCTGATGATTAGCCAACGTGGTGGCCGGGAAAACCATGCCATGCACGTGTATGTACACGGTACACACGCCACTCTTTCATATATATTTTAATTTAAAAAGGTTCTACTCATATAATCGTTTCATATCATATCATAATCATATAAGTATACTATAAGAGTGGAAAGTAATAATAATAATTCATCTCCCATGTGGTATTCTTAGACTTCACCGGAAAGACAAATTTTGCCTAAGACCTAATATAATGTTAACATTGACTACTCCTCGTCTGACTCTCATAACCAGGAGATAAGATAATTTCTTATCTTAAAAAATGTTGATCAAATACTTTATATAGTTTTACTATTTTAAAATTATATTCTCACGATATACACTTATTATAATTTCAATTTCATTTTATGCTAATCATTTATAGATAAAAGTAACTTTTTCCTCATTTATTTTTAAACTCTTTTCATAATTTTTAAATTTTTTTAATATTAATTTCTAAGCATATAATGGGCAAATTTTTTAAAAGTGAGAACTTAATCTGCAACCGTCGTCTACTCTCTTTATATTCAATCGTTATACCCTGCACCACGGTTCACATAGCAATGTGCACCACGTACGTAAAACGACGTCGTTTTGGTGTTAGTGGACACGGACGCGAATGACTCAGGGAATTCATTATCTATAATACACAGAACGTTTGCCTAGAATACACAGAATGTTTGCCCAGAATACACAGAATATTGACACAAAATACACATATGTTAGTGGATGCGAACGCCGACACGAATGACTCCAGGGAATTCATTATCTATAATACACATAATCATTATATAGAATACACAGAACGTTTGCCTAGAATACACATAATGTTTGCCGAGAATACACAGAATATTGACACAAAATACACAGAGAACTCATCCTCCTAACATTCGAATGCACAAACACATCACAACTTGTGTTAATAACATGAATATATATACAGAATATTTACACAAAATACACATAACTCATCCTCCTAAACATTCAAATGCACAAACACATCACAACATGTGTTACTAACATGAAATCACAACATGTGTTACTAACATGAATACACATAACGGTTGTCTAGAATACACAGAACGGTTACCTGGAATACACAGAATGATTGCCTGGAATACACAGAATATTAACATAAATACAGACCGGCCGAAACGGGAAACGTGATTTAAAAAAAAACGGATGATTAGTTTACAATGCTCAAAACGACGTCGTTTTGGTACGTGGTGCACATTGCTATGTGCACCATGGTGCACAGTATAATTTGCCCTTTACATTATGTTGTGTGAATCACATATATTGGTTTAATCATATTATTGAAAAGATTTTTCTAAAATATTGTTTTTTTCTATAAACATTATAAATTTCTTATTTTGATTTCACAAAATGTCCTATTGTTGCCCATTATTGAATCATGTATGTTACTACATATAACATACTCATAGAAAGAAAAGAAATACTATATGTATTTTCAGTTTTTACTTTTTGTTTACGTGAATACGTGACCTATTATATTTCATTTATTTAAAAAAAAATGTGACAACATTGTTTCTTTTCCTTTTCTCTCTTTTATTAACAACATTACATGTGACGCGCGATTTACTAAATCTCATATTTCATATATCATTTTCCAAACATTAATATAGTAATTAGATAGTGACATATAACTTAAGATTGAGATTCATTATGACAATAATAATAACTCGACCTTATTGTATAATTTTCACAATAGCTAGACCTGCATGCTTCCTCTCTCCTTCCTTCGATTCTCTCCCTCCGATCCATTAACTCCCTCACAATCTTCTCAACTTCATCCCTCTTCACATTGCTCTCAATTTCCCTGTCATATATATCTCGATCTCTCCCTTCTCTCCTCACAACCCTCTCAACATCAGATCCCATCACATATTGTCAATCTCCGATCCATTCCAAAATGGCAAGGTCAGCTCTCATTTAGAGTGAATACGACAATATAATTAAGTTACCTTTCTTGTCTTTCATTTTTCAATACTCCATGACACACAAGACTATTGTAATGCTCTCTTAAAATCAGAGAAATGAAATTATTAGAACGATATATATGATAGTCTACAAACAAAGTGGTTTGTTCATTCATTATTATCAACGATTCAAATCTCTACAAACCAAATGACGATACATGGCAGGCTGCTAAACAATTGGCAAGTTGATGCATTAAAGGCACTAAAAGACACATATATAGTCACTAGTCATCAGTCTCTTAAATTTTCCCAAGTCACAACAATACAATTAGTTTACATGATGTGTGATGATGAGGGCCGGGTGACACTGACAATTTCAATTTATTTATTTCTTAGTTTTGAGGTCCCATATTCCGACTTGATATGATAATGAGACAATTCTATCACTTATTACTATGTGAAAGGAGAAGATGATTGATGAATTTTTCTATGTTCATATGAGATAAGCCTATTGGAATGGTGTCCGCAGCTTCCTTAGCCAACTTTTTCAATTCCATGGCCTTTCTCTTCATCTCTTTTCCCTTCTCACTGTCCATTAGCTCTCTCACAAGCTTCTCAACTTCATCCCTCTTCACATTGTTGTCAATCTCCAAACCTATCCCCCATTTAGTACACGAATACCAGCAATTCGTCTGCTGATCCGCGAAGAAGGGCCAGCAGAGCATTGGCACGCCATTGCATATGCTCTCGAGAGTCGAGTTCCATCCGCAGTGTGTCAGGAATCCCCCCACAGCATGGTGGCCCAGGACCTGTTCCTGTGGGCACCAGCTAGACAGCATTCCCCTGTTTTTAGTCTCCTCGAGGAATTCCGGTGGGAGCATAGCTGCTTCCCCGGTTACCATGTCCGGCCTCACGATCCACAAGAAAGGTTTCTTGGAGTTCGCTAATCCCCACGCGAACTCCACGAGATGATTTGGTGTCATCACTGTTATGCTCCCAAAATTTACGTACACAACTGAGTTTGGTTCTTTGGTGTCGAGCCATGCGAGACAGGTGGAGTCTTCTTTCCAGAGGTTTGATGCGATTGCTCTTACGTTTTCATCGTCAAACTGTGTCTGGAGTAACGGTAAGGGACCAATGGCGTAGACAGGTGGGAGAATTGACTGAAGGGCCATTAAAACTTCATGGTCCAATGCGTCGAATGTGTTTAGAACGATTGCAGTCGCCTTTTTGGATCTCTCCGTTTCTTGTATAAAAAAGTTCAGCAAGATATCATTTGGATCTGTGGTTCTAAAGAAAGTTGGAAGGTCTCTCAGACGTATGCCTTTCATGCCTTTTACCCAATCCAACTCCGTCTCCAGATACCCATTTGTTAAGTAACTCTCATCTGAAAGAAAAATTTGTTGTAAGACTTAATGACCTGATAAGCATGAATTTTTTTGGGTGAAGAGGAAACCTAGTGACGGCCTCAAATTCAGTACTATTATCCTAGCAGGCAAAGAATAACTATGAAGTAAGCTAGCCTATGTTAGAGTCTTGTAATTTTAGCTTGCAAATTAAAACAAGTCGGTAAACCACCCTAGGTTATCTTAGTCGACAAAGGAAAACAATGAGATAAATCAACCTAACTAGGCTACTAGTCTTGTGATCTTATTTGTCAAATGACAACGAGGTAAACCACCTCCAATTACTCTAACCGGCAAATGACCTAGTAACTAACATAGAGGTAGAGAGTTGAACTTGTAACTACTAGCTAATAGTTATTATTTACTAAGTCAACGGTGTCCAACTTGGTTATTTTGCCCTGAAAGTTGTTAAGGCCCTATTTGGTAAATAGTTGTTAGCTGATTGGGTTAGAGGGTATAAGACTATGAGTAGTTGATAACATTAATTGATTGAAGAAAAATGTTTGGTAAATTAATTGTTAGCTATTTGGTATAATTTATTTTCTCTAAAAACTAATTGAAAAAGTTAATTTGAACAATTTTTCAAATTTTAAGATTTTAGAGTTATAAAAAACTGATTAACCAAACAAGTCAATCAGGTAATAGACGTACCTTTGAATGGCGTGTAGCCTTTCTCGACGAGTTGGGAGTAGTGCATGAAACCCAAGAAGCCAGAAGCACTAACTGGCCAGAACAGGACGTCAGGGATGCCCAGTTCCTCGGCGGCGTCAAGGGTGAAGCTCATAATCCCGTCGGCGACGATGCACGACACTGGCGGCACGTTAGACGCGGCGGTGTCATTAAGCCCGGCTAGAAGGCCCTTGAAAGGACCTAAACAAGTTGTAGCAGTAGACGCACAAAGAGAGGCAACATCTTGGGTGGCATCCGCGTCTGAGGGCGGAAGGCCGTCGGGAATGGTCTCGAACCGGAACGACGGCAGGCCCCGGACAGATTCCGGCCCCCTGGATCTCTGTAGGCGCCGGTGGTTGAATTCTGTGTTCACAAAAGTTATATGAAAGCCTTTGCTGTGGAGAATTTTGGCTACTTTCAGCATGGCGTTTATGTGGCTTTGGGCTGGGAATGGTACGCACACCGCATGGGGCTTCTCAGTTTCACACTTAATTGAACCCATTTCCCTCTTTCTCTCTCTATTTCTTGATTGGTTTGAGACTTTTATTTGAGTTAGTGGAAGGAAAGGGCATTCATATTTATAGCCAATTGAAAGATATTTATGGTTTGGGAATTGAATTTCTCGATCTCATCTTCCTATTGCAGGAGTCCAGAGCCATATACAGGGCCGGTTTTTTGATTTGCATCGTCCTGTGCTGATAAATAAGTGCAACCCTATCAAAGTATAAAAGAAAAATTGCAAAGAAAAAAATGCCAAAAAATTTAATTTTGGACCAATATAATCACAAATACATATATTAACTATTATGCCAGAGCTGCACTAGGGGCCTCCAAAATTTTGAGATCCTGTGCGGTCGCACATCTTGCACGTCCTAAAATTCGGCTCTGACTATATATTACGTTATTAGATAAGAAATGATAACTTTATGTTGTACAAGAAAGGTTAGCCGCGGGTCCACTCTGAGAGTGACAATATTTAGCTTCAATTATATATAGTCGATGACTCCATCTTGATTTTTGAATAATTGTTTTTAACTTGTCCCATGCACCTTGAGGTCCGTCCACTTATAAATATATCGATAAGTGAGTTAGAGATAGTAAGATATATAGTATTTTTTGTGGCTTCTATTCTATAAGGATTTAGTAGAAACGTTAATCGCCGTGTATCTCAACGTGGTTCTTCATGGATTTCTCAAATATTGTTTACTACCAGCTTTGATTACCTATTCTTTAATTATATTCTCAAGCGGCCTTTGTCTTCTTCATCTCCCCTTCAATTCTCTCCTCACAACCCTCTCAACATCAATGCTCCTCCCATCACATATTGTCAATCTCCATCCAGGGCCGTATCTGAGCATGTCTAACATGTGCGACCGTACAGGGCCCCCCATTTTTGGGCCCATATTTTAAGAAAAAAAAATATATGTATACATAGTTTACAAAAATTTAGGCTAAACGTGTGAAGATTGGACCAATTTGTGACAAGATGAAATTGAGTCCACCTGATAGTATAATTGCTTTAAGAATATATATATATATTCCTAATCCTAAAACATTGCCAATTCCGTTTGGCAATTATATTTCATAAATCATAATCACACATCTCAATCTCAAAAAAAGCTCTTGAAAAATTCATTACAAATGAGCTTTTGGAAGAAGTTGATATCAAAAGTTTGATTGATGATTTTGCGTCTAAATGTGCACGACGCATGTCACTTTTTAAATAAAATTTTATATGTATTTTTTATACAATATTTAATTCATATTTTGATACAACTTTTTGAACAACTATTATTTATATATACAAATTACTCGAGAAAAAAAAAAGCTCAAATTAAGTTATGGCACAGGGCCCCAATTTTTATTCGAACGTCTCCATCCCAAAATGGCAAGCTCAGCTCCCATTATATTTAGAGTGAATAAGACAATTAAGTTACATTTATTTCAATGTCGATCCATTTTTAAAATTTTCATTCTCCATTTTAATTTTTTTTCTAAGTAGAGAAATATATAAATAAATGTATTCTTCATTTTAATTTCTTTTCCTTCGTTTTTCAATACTCCATGACGCACAAGACTATTGTAATGCTCTCTCAAAACAAAAGAAATGAAATTATTGGAACGATATATGATACTCTACAAACCAAGTGCGTGGTTTGTTCATTCATTATTATCAACGAATCAAATCTCTATAAACCATGTGGACAAATGACAATACATGGCAGGCTGCTAAACAATTCGCAAGTTGATGCATTAAAGACACTAAAAGACACATATATGGTCACTAGTCATCAGTCTCTTAAATTGTCCCAAGTCACAACATACAGTACAATTAGTCTACATGATGTGTGGTGATGAGGGTGACACTGACAATTTCAATTCATTTATTTCTTGGTTTCGAGGTCCCATATTCCGACTTGATAGGATAATGAGACAATCCTGTCATTTATTACTATGTGAAAGGAGAAGATGATTGATGAATTTTTCTATGTTCATATGAGATAACCCTATTGGAATGGTGTCCGAAGCTTCCTTAGCCAACATTTTCAATTCCATGGCCTTTCTCTTCATCTCTCTCCCCTTCTCACTCTCCATTAGCTCTCTCACAAGCTTCTCAACTTCATCCCTCTTCACATTGTTGTCAATCTCCATACCAATCCCCCATTTGGTACACGAATACCAACAATTCGTCTGTTGCTCGGCGAAGAAAGGCCAGCACAGCATTGGCACGCCATTGCATATGCTCTCGAGAGTCGAGTTCCATCCGCAGTGTGTCAGGAATCCCCCGACAGCATGGTGGCCCAAGACCTGTTCCTGTGGGCACCAGTTAGAGAGCATTCCCCTGTCTTTAGTCTCCTCCAGGAATTCCGGTGGGAGCATAGCCGCTTCCCCGGTTACCATGTCCGGCCTCACAATCCACAAGAAAGGTTTCAGTGTAAATTGTATTAAGTGTCACAATTTAAATGTTTAATTGAAGTCAATATTAAAATTATTATTCAATTTTAAACAAATTATTAAGTTTTGAATTTGTTTGAATTTTAATTTTAATATTGAATATTCGGTTTAAATTGTATTCAGTATTATATTGTGGAGTATGAGTTCATAATATGCATAATCTAAGCATGCTATATATGTTTTTTATTGCACTGATTATATTATTTGTTCGTTATAATTATGCCTTTAGAAAAGCATGTTCATTAAGACTGAATTTAGAGCCTTTTAGGACTGAATTAATTGCTTATTATGCATGGTTTAGTGCCTTTTTTAGGTGAATTTTAGTGCCCTTTAAGAATAGTTTATGCATATTCTTACTCTTTCAGTAAATACTCCATTCCATTCGTACTTCTTTTTGGAGGATTTCAAAGCACATAAAGTACATAAAAT
>CP025649.1:24623824-24751664 GCA_003576665.1 Ipomoea trifida | reverse complement strand
TTTTTGAATTTTAACATTTTAAAATTACAAAAAAACATGTTAACCAGACACTTAGTTTTTAACCAAATCAAACGGGTAATAGTGTTCAAATAAGTCAAAATTAATTAGTAAACTAACTATTTTACCGAATAGGGCTTAAAGCAATAGCTTTCACCTTTGAATGGCGTGTAGCCCTTCTCGACGAGTTGGGAGTAGTGCATGAAACCCAGTAAGCCAGAAGCACTAATTGGCCAGAACAGGACGTCAGGGATGCCCAGTTCCTCGGCGGCGTCAAGGGTGAAGCTCATAATCCCGTCGGAGACGATGCACGACACTGGCGGCACGTTAGACGCGGCGGTGTCATTAAGCCTAGCTAGAAGGCCCTTGAAAGGACCTAAACAAGTTGTAGCAGTAGACACACAAAGGGAGGGAATGTCTTGGGTGGCATCCACGTCTGAGGGCGGAAGGCCGTCGGGAATGGTCTCGAACCGGAACGACGGCAGGCCCCGGAGAGATTCCGGCCCCCTGGATCTCTGTAGGCGCCGGTGGTTGAATTCTGTGTTCACAAAAGTTATGTGAAAGCCTTTGTTGTGGAGAATTTTGGCTACTTTCAACATGGCGTTTATGTGGCTTTGGGCTGGGTATGGTACGCACACTGCGTGGGGCTTCTCAATCTCACACTTAATTGAACACATTTCCCTCTTTCTCTCTCTATTTCTTGATTGGTTTGAGACTTTTATTTGAGTTAGTGGGAGGAAAGGGCATTCATATTTATAGGCAATTGAAAGATATTTATGGTTTGGTGATTGAATTTCTCGATTGGGTTAATGGGTTGTAGGAGCCCAGAGCCATATATTGCGTAATTAGACAAGAAATGACAACTTTATGTTGCTGAATATTTACAAGAACGTTAGCCGCCGGTCCACTCTGAGTGTCATAATACTTAACATCATGGAAAGTGATCTGACTAAAATGTAACGTGCTCTAATTGATGAATGTGGAAAATCAAGAAGGTTGTGACGTGGTAACTAAAGCGGGCTAGTGCCGTAATGCAATAACACAATTACTATATCGTTATCGTCTACTCTTTCTATACTATGTTGTGTGTATCACACGTGTTGAATTAATCATATTAATTAACGAAAAGATATTTTGATAAATTTTGAATTTTGAATTTCTTTTTTTGTAAAAATGTTCTCCCTAGAGTGATAATAATTGTCCACATGTCTAGAGCTTTCAAATGATGGAGACAAGTAGACAACATATGTATGCACATACAAGTTGGGGATGGGCGGGTACGATATACAGGTGGACATTGAAGGCACAATTAAGGTGCGTGGTTCACTGATATTTATTTACATGTACTACTTTCTTCCCAAAAGGTTGGGACTTCATTTCCATTTATTTCCATTGGCACTTGCCTATTTGGTTAGTTGGAGATAAGTCTTCCCTAATTTCTTTTCTCTCGACTTGATATCATTTGATTGATTTAATTTTTTTTTAGTGGTTGTTAAGCTATTCATGGGCATCTAATGATTACGAGCCACATCAAGAGGGGAAAAATCAATTCTTATACCATGGACCAAGGTTTATACTGTACGGTGGACCCTGGTTTATGTATATATGTTTTATGTTATGACTTTTTGTGTCTTGTGTTATGAAATTCTGTACCTAAAACACATTAAAAATTGTGTCTTTTGTTTACGTGAGTACGTGACCTATTATATTTCATTGATTTAAAAAAAAAAGTGACAAGACTGATTTTTTTTTTTTTTTCTCTCCTTTATCAACAACATTACATGTAGCCATTTACCAATTCTTTCACATTTTATATATCATCTTCCAAACATTAATATAGTACGTGTAATTAGATAATAACATATAACTTAAAATTGAAATTCATGATGACAATAATAATAGCTCGACATTATTATATGATTTTCACAATAGAACTGTATAATAATAGATTAAGCATACCATGTTCCAAGTTATAATAAGATACAATAAGGAACTATTTTAAAACTCTTATTTATTACACAAAAAGATGAAGAAAGAACTCACAAAAGATAAGTATATCATCCCCTATCCTGTCACACCAGGTGGGATGTGAGAGTTTGAGGCCAAAAAATTGTCTTTTCTAGGCACGTAAATGGCCGGTGTGGTCTAATATTTTGGAGGAAGGAGATGAAGATTGATGAGTTTGTCTATGTTTATGTGTGATGATCCAATGGAAGAAGTTGCAGCTTCTTCTGCTAACTTCTTCCATTCCATTGCTTTCTTCTTCATCTCTCTTCCCTTCTCTCCCTCCATTAACTCCCTCACAAGCTTCTCAACTTCATCCCTCTTCACATTGCTGTCAATTTCCCTTCCAATTCCCCATTTACTGCAAGCATAGTGGCAATTGGTCGGTTGCTCGGCGAAGAACGGCCAGCACAGCATTGGCACCCCGCTGCAGATGCTCTCGAGAGTTGAATTCCATCCGCAGTGGGTCAGGAATCCCCCGACTGCCGGGTGGGCCAGGACTTGTTCTTGGGGGCACCAGTTTTTAAGCATTCCTCTGTCTTTAGTTTCCTCTACAAATTCCTGTGGGAGAATGGCCCCCTCCCCGGTGACCAGGTCGGGCCGAATGATCCACAAGAATGGTTTCTTGGAGTTCGCTAATCCCCAGGCGAACTCCGAGAGCTGGTCTGGTGTCATCACTGTTATGCTGCCATAGTTTACATAGAGGACAGAGTTTGGCGCTTTCGTGTCCAGCCATTCCAGACAGGAGGTTTCCTCTTTCCAGAGGTTTGTTGCGAGTGCTCGTACGTTGCTGTCTTTGACCTGTGTCTGGAGGAACTGTAATGGGCCGACGGCGTAGACCGGCGGGAGCATGGACTGAAGCGCCATTAAAGCTTCATGTTCCAACGCGTCAAAGGTGTTGAGAATGATGGCAGAAGCCCTTCTCGCTCTCCCTGCTTCTTGTATCATGAACTTGACCATGTATTCATCTGGATTTGTGGTTCTAATGAAAGATGGAAGGTCTCTCAGACGTATGCCTTTCATGCCTTTTACCCAATCCAACTCTGTCTCCAGATACCCATTTGTCAGGTAACTCTCATCTGAAAGAAACATTGAAAAAATAATCACTAATTTGTATGAATGAAATCCTTCACAATTCAAGTATCTGCACTAAGTAAAGCCTGATGGAATAGCTAATCAGCTGTAAATCTGTAATAGCTAATCGGCCCAAACCAATAAGGCTAACATACTGTTTTGTTGGAATTGAAATTTGTAACATTTTAGTTATCAAATCAATATAAAGAACTTAGTTGGAATTGTGTAATTCCATCATTTTTAGTGTAAATAGAGAGTAAATCTTTGTCAAAAGCCTTGTGATCAAGTAGTGACTTTTCAAATGAGAAGTCTTAAGTAGGAATCCCAGTGTATCCAGACATTAATTCTTTGTACTTCAGTAAATTGAAAATATAATAGCTAATCCGCTCAAACCAATTGAAATGGGCATTGAGATTGTAAATCTGTAATAGCTAGTAATAGGTAATAGGCTCAAACCAATTGAAATTTATAACATTTTACTTATCAAATCAGTCTAACGAACTTAGTTGGAATCGTCGAATTCAATCATTTTTAGCGTTAATTGTTACCTTTGAAAGGCGTGTAGCCCTTGTCGAGGAGCTGAGTGTAATGCATGTAACCCAACAACCCACAGGCGCTAGGAGTCCAGAACAGGACTTCCGGGACGCCCAGCTCCTCGGCGGCGTCGACGGTGAAGCTCATGACCCCGTCGGAGACTATGCAGGACACCGGGGGAGCGTTTGACACGGCGGTGTCATTAAGCCTAGCAAGAAGCTCCTTAAAAGGGCCTAAACAAGTGGCGCTAGTAGACTCGCAGAGCGAGGGGATATCCTGGGTGGAATCTGCCTCCGACAGGGGAAGCCCGTCGGGAATGGTCTCGAAACGGAACGACGGCAGGCCCCGGAGAGATTCCGGCCCCCGGGATCTCTCCAGACGGCGGCGGTTAAATTCTGTGTTGACAAAGGTGATGTGGAAGCCTTTGTGGTGGAGAATCTTGGCTAGTTTTAGCATGGGGTTGATATGGCCTTGAGCCGGAAACGGTATGCACACTGCATGGGGCTTATCTAATTCAGATCTAAGAGAACCCATTTCACTCTCTACTCTTCAAAACTTGTGATTTGTGAAATGCTTCAATGCTTTGAGCCCTTCTTATATGCAGAAAAGGGCAAGAGCTTCATAGCGAAATAAACCGCCATATTTTTTCACTTCGATATATCATGTGAATATTATATTGCTTTGGAAACCACCCTATTTGATTGCTAAAATCCAATCAACAGAATTACAGAGACGAGAAGATCAGATTCGATTTGGTTTACTGGATTATTAATATATTATATATGATTTTGTGATTAACAAAATTAACGGCCTAAAATTTAAAAAAATCTGGCTAAAATGTAATTCCGCCCCAATCTGAATTAATAGATTCTTTATATTACACCATGATCTACTTATAAATCATTAAATTATTTTGGCCTAGAATTTTATGTTTAAATAGATTTATTTAGTATATTGTAATTTATTGACCTTATTAAGCAGGTAGGATATGCATGTCAAGTGTTTGCTTAATTGCTTGAACGACTTACGAATTGAATGCCGTTATTGTTGAGAATTTTGATTCCGGCATAAGCGAAGTTCATGTTGAACATTTATATAGTAAAGGTGATTAATATTTCAGATGGACTACCATGAAAGCTTAAATAATATTTGGAGTTGTGGAGTGATGAATATTATTTTAGTTTGGTAGAAAGTTAATTGGGAAATATATTGGATTAGCCTAATCCATGAATGGTCGAGTTATGGCCGAATCCATGAAGCCGAATTCTTGTTGACATGGCCGAGTCCTTAAAATGTCAATTGGCCGAATTGTTGTTTGGTCGAATGTTTCGTGAATTGGCTGAATTGGCCGAATTCATGAATTCATGAATTGGCTAATTTCATGAGTTCATTGCCTCGTTAAAATTGTTGCAATTGAAGGATTCAGTGAATCATTAAGGATTCGGCATCATCATGCATGCGTGTATATATAATGTATGAACCTATGAAGGTACATAACTTATGAAAATGTATATATTATACATAATTCATGTAATTATATTTTCCATATGGCAAATATATTATTTAAGATATATCTTGTGGAAGTTGGAATTTCAAATTGCCATAAACTTCCATGTAACCTCTCTCAACTGTTAGATTTTACATCTATAAATAGTTGGAGAATCATCTGAAAGTGATATGCAATTACATTGCAATATACTTTGATATTTCACAGTTCATCAACTTTCCAGGAAGTTCTTATTTAAAGCAACTTAAGAACTTTGTTTCATCTTCTTGTATCCCATAAGATTAAATCTTGAAACCTCGTTGCTTTTGATAGAGGAAGATTTAAAGCTTATAGGAAAGTGATCACACGCCTGAAGATCTCATTTCCTCACTTCCCTAAACCTCTTATCCAAATTTTCCAACCGTTCACACCAACCAACAGCCTCTAGCCCCTCAGTTCCAGGTCCAAGTAGGCCAATGTAGACTCTGAACCAAACGGGGGAAACATGTTATATTGCATACAAGTTTTATTAAGGAGTATAGTTTTTTTTTACCCCTAAAATTGACTATATATATATATATATATATATATATGTCAATGCACCACTAGCGTCACACAGAAACTCGCCACTTCACTCATAACCAAGAGGCTAAAAATGAATATGATAATAATATAGGGACTGAATCGTCACTATGATTATAACTCAGGGACCAAACTCGTCATTTTCCCCAATAATAAAAAGATATGATAAATATAAGTGTATAGTAAGAGTATTGCTATTTCTAAATACAAAATATAAATCAATTTAAAAAATCTTACTAGACTTCGATTAAGAAGACACTGACAAAACTTATAACCTATTTTTAATAATATAAGAAATTAACTACCGTTCACAACCTGACAAAACAATGAATGAACTTGCAACTAACCTATGCAGCAGACAAATTAATGGCTTTTTTGGGAGCCAATTTTATCATAACTATTGTCACAATTCACATTATCCCACGTGTTGGATTGATACCAAATTTATGTGGACTAAAGACATCTCCGTTTCAAGATGTTTCTGCAGGTTTGTGTCATTGGCGGTGCTGAGTCTTGAGAATTGAAGGCCGACTTAAACTCCACCGACTTCTGCCCGTCAAGGTCGGTTTTCAAATTTTGGTGGTTCCATTCTTATAAATAGATGAAATCGTACTAAAAGTATAAGTAGAATCTTTAAAATTATATATATAATTTTTATTTCAAGTTATCTTTGCAGATTGAGCCCTTTAAAAATTGAGAATCTATATTGTTGCTCGTCCATTATGCACGCTCTAAAATTCGCACAATGTGTACATGAAAGTTGATGGCGGTGGTCTAGTAAAACGGATGGATAATCATTTGTTCAAATGAATTTAGAATTAAGATTGTATATATGAATTGAAATTAGAACGTGAAAATGTTACTAACTACACCAGAACTTTAAATGATAGAACTATTGTTTAAAGAATTGATAATATTAACACTCAGTCATTCACGGACCCTAATTGAATAAGTTTTGCTAGTTTCAACATGACGCTTATGTGTAATCATTATTGTGTAGACCATGATCTACACAGCTGCGTGAATCATACTATTAAATAATGTACATTTAGTACACAAATAATGAACTTTTAGTATATTAAAAATTTATATTATATTCATAGAAAGTACATTATTTGAGTATTAAAAGTATATTATTTTATATAATATACAATCAATACACGAATAATGTATCTTTAATATATTAAAAGTATACATTTTATTATGTCCATACAACACTTATGATTCGCACAATAATTTGCTATTTACGTGGCTTTGGGCTGGGTATGGTACGTAGTTACGCACATTGCGCGGGGCTTCTCAAATTCACAGTTAAATGAACCCATTTCCCTCTTTCTCTCTCGATTTTGACAAATTATTGTGTGGACCATGGTCCACATAGCTATGTGAATCATGAACATAAGATACAATTTTATTATACTAAAAATACATTATTTTTGTACTGAAGGTACATTATTTGATAGTATATTTAAAAATAACGTACTTTCAGTACTTAAATAATGTACTTTATGTATAAAAATAATGTATTTTTTAATATATTAAAAAATGTGAACTATGGTCCATGCAATGATGATTGCTCTATTTCTTGATTGGTTTGAGACTTTAATTTGAGTTAGTGGAAGGAAAGGGCATTCATATTTATAGGCAATTGAAAGATATTTATGGTTTGGGGATTGAATTTCTCGATCTCATCTTCCTATTGGTTTGAGAACACTTTATGTTGCTGAAAATGTACAAGTAGGTTGGGCGCAGGTCTACTCTGAATGTCGACAAATTATTATGTGGATCATAACAAGAAGTGCATGTTTAATAAACTTACCCAAATTAATAAAATAGATTATACAGCGGTTCCATGCAGAAACCGCCGTATAATCTCTCTCTTTATATATATATATATATATATATATAGAGGTATATACGGTGGTTCCGAGATGGAACCACCATATATACATGTGCTTTTTTTATAAATATATTTTATATGGCGATTTCTTATGAGAATCGCCGTATAAAATACACATTAACTAAACGGTGGTTTAAATTTATCATGAAACCGCTGTAGATACATGCACATATGTATGTGGATCAAGTGATTGATTTAAAGAAAGAGTAATTGAAATAGTTTATGAATAAATCAAAGTCCTATTTAAAAGAAAAAAAAATCAAAGTCCTCAGATCAGATTAAAGAATAACTTATTCAAATTAAGAAAAGTAATCAAAATCAAAGGAATAACTTACCCGAATTAACAAAAGTTATGCTGATGGATTAATTTTTTTCCTATTTAGTGGTTGCATACTAGTAGTCAATATATAAGATCAGATAACCTAGTCATCTGTTATGTTTATTATTTATAGATAAAATTAACCTTTTCCCATTTTTTAAAACAATTTTCACAAATTTTAAATGTCTTTTTTATATTAATTTCTAAAGTATATAATGGACAAATTTTTTAAAATTGAGAATTTAATATGCACCCGTCGTCTACTCTCTTTATATTATGCTGTATGTATCACACATATTGGCCTGGCGGATTAATCATATTATCAAAAAGGTTTTTTGAGAAATTTTTAATTTTGAATTTTTGTACTGTGAAAATTGTTTCCCTAGATTGATATATAATACGGAGTAATTATTGTCCACATGTTTTTTTTTTTTTTTTTTTTTGGAGAGATTCTTTAATGTTGAATTTTTGGACTGTGAAAATTGTTTCCCTATATAGATATATAATAATTGTCCACGTGTGTAGAGCTTTCAAATGATGGAGAAAACATATGTATGCCCATACAAGTTGGGGATGGGCTGGTAGGCGGACATTGAAGGCACATTGCATGGTTCACTAATATTTATTTCCATTGGCACTTGCCAACTTGTTTAGTTGAAGAAAAATGTTATACACCTAATTTATTTTCCCTATATTTTTTCTATAATCATTATAAATTTTCTATTTTGATTTCACAAAATATCATATTGTTTACATTATTGAATCATCATGCATCTTACTAATAGAAAGAAAAGAAATACTATATGTATTTTCAGTTTTTTTTTTGGTTTTGTTTTGTTTATGTGAATACGTGACTTATTATATTTCATTTATTAAAAAAAGAGTGACAACATTGTTTCTTTTCCTTCTCTCTTATTTATTAGCAACATGACATGTGACGATTTACAAAATCTCACATTTCATATATCTGTTTCCAAACATTAATATAGTAATTAGATAGTGACATATAACTTAAGATTGAGATTCATGATGACAATAATAATAACTTAACATTATTATATGATTTTCACAATAGCTAGACCTGCTTGCTTAAATTACTCCAAATAATAAAAGATTAAGCAATACCATATTCCAAGTTATCATAAGATACAATAAACAACTATTTTTAAACTTTATTTATTACACTAAAAAAATGAAGAAAAAAGCTCACAAAATGTAAAAGATAAATGAATGATGGTGATACCCTCCACTATCCTGTCACACCAAATAGGATTGATGAGTTTAATATTTTGGAGGAAGGAGATGAAGATTGATGAGTTTGTCTATGTTGATGTGTGATGATCCAATGGAAGAAGTTGCAGCTTCTTCAGCTAACTTCTTCCATTCCATGGCTTTCTTCTTCATCTCTCCTCCCTTCTCTCCCTCCATTAACTCCCTCACAAGCTTCTCAACTTCATCCCTTTTCACATTGCTGTCAATCTCCTTGCCAATCCCCCATTTACTACAAGCATAGTAGCAATTGGTCTGCTGCTCGGCGAAGAACGGCCAGCACAACATTGGCACCCCGCTGCAGATGCTCTCCAGAGTCGAGTTCCATCCGTTGTGGGTCAAGAAACCCCCGACAGCCGGGTGGCTCAGGACTTGTTCCTGGGAGCACCAGCTTGAAAGCATTCCCCTGTCTTTAGTTTCCTCCAGGAATTCCGGTGGAATTATGGCCGCCTCCCCGGTGACCAAGTCGGGCCTGACGATCCACAAGAATGGTTTCTTCGAATTAGCTAATCCCCAGGCGAACTCCAAGAGCTGGTCTGGTGTCATCACTGTTATGCTGCCGTAGTTAACATAGACGACCGAGTTTGGCTCTTTCGTGTCCAGCCATTCCAGACAGGAGGTGTCCTCTTTCCAGAGGTTCGTTGCGAGTGATCTTACGTTGCTGTCTTTGACCTGTGTCTGGAGGAACTGTAATGGGCCGACGGCGTAGACCGGCGGGAGCATGGACTGAAGCGCCATTAAAGCTTCATGCTCTAACGCATCAAAGGTGTTGAGAACTATGGCAGAAGCCCTTCTCGCTCTCCCTGTTTCTTGTAAGATGAACTTCAACATGTACTCATCTGGATTTGTGGTTCTCAAGAAAGACGGAAGATCTCTCAAACGTATGCCTTTCATGCCTTTTACCCAATCCAACTCCGTCTCTAGATACCCATTTGTCAGGTAACTCTCATCTGAAAGAAACATTGAAAAAAATCAGTAATTTACAGTTACTACAGACTAAATCCTGCATGGTGACTCTAATTAATATTACGTAATAGACTGTAATAGTTTATCAGCTCAAACCAAGGTTAATATATAATTTTGTAATATTTTAGTTGTCAAATCAATCTAATCAACTTAGCTGGAATTGTTTATATCAATCATTTTTAGTGTTAATGACAAGGAAGAAATTAAATTTGTTACCTTTGAGAGGGGTGTAGCCCTTGTTGAGGAGTTGAGTGAAATGCATGTAACCCAAGAAGCCACATGCGCTAGTAGTCCAGAACAGGACTTCCGGGATGCCCAGCTCCTCGGCGGCGTCGACGGTGAAGCTCATGACCCCGTCGGAGACTATGCAGGACACCGGGGGAGCATTTGACACGGCGGTGTCATTAAGCCGGGCAAGAAGGTCCTTGAAAGGACCCAAACAGGTGGCGCTAGTAGACTCGCAGAGCGAGGGGATATCCTGGGTGACATCCGCGTCCGACACGGGAAGACCGTCGGGAATGGTCTCAAAACGGAACGACGGCAGCCCCCGGAGAGATTCCGGCCCCCGGGTTCTCTCCAGGCGGCGGTGGTTGAATTCAGTGTTGACAAAGGTGATGTGGAAGCCTTTGTGGTGGAGAATCTTGGCTAGTTTTAGCATGGGGTTGATATGGCCTTGAGCCGGATATGGTATGCACACTGCATGGGGCTTGTCTAGTTCTGAGCTAATAGAACCCATTTCTCTCTCTCTCTCTAGTAAACAAAAGTTTTGATTTGTGAAATGCTTCAATGCTTTGAGCCCTTCTTATAGCCACTTGAGAGGAACAGTTGATTCGAAGACGGCAGATCATTATAAGGTCTAAACGGAACAGAAAAGGTTACGTGCTTCAAACGTGTGAACTATCTCGTGTAATAATAATAATTGATCTGAGTTCCAATAATGTATCACAGTAATCTAGACATCACTTATGAAGTCATGCATTGTATTTTTTGATTTTGTCTTTTGTTTTTTTTTTTTTTTTTTTTTTTTTAAGGTGAAGAATGGGGCCATGGGCCGACATAGCGAAATAATTAAACCGCCATTCGTTGCAGCACTAAGGAAATTGCGGAAAGTTCATTTTTAAAACAGTAATACACATGTTTCTACAATTAATTCTAAGCTGGCACAACCATTGACCATCTGTAAAGCTTTAAATTGGCTTAAATCATAACATGTGTTGGAAGCTCAGATCGAAACGGATGCTCGATCTGTTGGTAGTCAAAGGCTTAAAAAAACCCCAATTGTTATTCCTCGTTTGACTTAGGGTCCTAGTTAAAAACTTCCATAATTTAAACTTTATTTTTGTTAAACGGTCTGTGAATGAAACAGTCAATTTATTAGCTAGGGGTGTTTTGCTCATTGCAGATCGTAAGGAGTGAGGGTCTTCTCCCTAACCCTTTCTCGTTGATGTACTCATTTCAGATCTTTCTTTCTTAATTAATGAAATTTTTATTTCCAAAAAAAAAAAAAAAAAAAAAAACATTACAGTATTAATTAGGATTGGTTGACATCCAAAAATCGCAATCGTTAATCTTTTCAATATAATTAGGATTGGTTGACATCCAAAGATCGCAATCGTTAATCTTTTCAATTTATAAATCATGTGATAATATTATAATGCTTTCATCGAAACCACCCTATTTGATTGCTAAAATCCCATCAACAGAATTACAGATCTGAGAGGAGATTCGATTTGGTTTATTAATATATTATGATTTTGTAATAAACATAAGTACGTGGTATATTTTTTAAAATAAATCTAGTAAATTAAACGTGTTAAGAAGATTAGTTATGTATAACTTAGACTAATTTTGTGGTCTTTTATTAATTAGAATCATAAAACGAGATTCACCCAAACGCATATTTAGGTAGTAGTTACAAGTTTTTCCGTAAATGGGTATGGTTATAAAGTTTGTAAGTATATATATATTATTACTAGCATTTTGTATGTGCGACGCACGAAAATATTAATTAATTAAAAATTATAGTTCAAGTTTTATATATATATACATACATGTATTATATACACACACATGATTTAATATTCATAGCAATTTAATTAAAATATAATCAACAATTAAATTAATTATATAATGATTTTAATAGAACGATAGATATAAGTGTAAGGTAATAATTATGGAGTCCTCAATGTTATAGTTAAATAATAACGGTCTAAGGTAGTTTTTTTAAACAAGAATGGTAATAAGAACAATTTTGTCCAATAAAATTGAAGTGTACAATATTTAAAGTAAAATGTATACATTTATTAGCATATAAAAAACAAACATAAATCAAGATATACCTTAGATCGTGACTTATTATGTTTATAAGAATATAACTTAGATCGTGACTTATTATGTTTTTAGATAATTGAGTGTTGTCATGTTTTCTCATAAAGCTACTATGTTTTGATGTGACACTGATTAATTATTGGTAAATTTAAGAAAGAAAAATTAATATTTTTCATTATAATAATAATCGATAGTGTGGCAGGTTGATTCCAACTAAATAAGGTTCAACAAGCTAAGTTTGTTGAATTGATTGTTTTTGCGTGTGGTGAAAACAAAAAAGGATTAATAAATATTTAATTTGTTATTGCGTGTGGCGAAAAAGGATTAATAAACATAGCAAATGGCAGTCAAAGAATTACTGAGGGTGTACAGTGAGTATATTATTTCACCTTGTGATTCTAACTAACAAAGAACTACAGTGAGATGAATCAGTCTAAATTATACATATATATAATCGACTAGCGCAAAACATGAGTACTAGGATTCAAACTTGTGACATTATAGTTACAAGTTTATATCACCAGCCACCTTCGATTGGGTTACCCCAATATATGTCATGTCTTATTGTTCATTAATATGTCTTTAAGAGTAACATCAATAAATTACGTTCTTTTAAAAGGAACACCTCCATCAAAACTCGTTGAACCTCACCCGAAGATCATTTAGTCCAATTGAGACCATAAGCATGTTGAGTGTACATATCAGCCAGAAAATAATTACAGATTTCTTTCACCGGCCGGTCAACTATAAAATCTCAAGATAGTTGCATTTTCTAATCAGTCACCTATAGAACCTCAAAATACTTGCATTTTTCAAGTTCGAATCCAAGATACTTGGTTAAGTTAAAAACACCCCTATCATTTCATTGACACTCCATAGTACTTAATAACAAGTTTTTTTTTTTATTTAATTGCATTTTGGGGAGTAACTCATACACGAAAAGATTAAGTACTCACTAATAATGTTTAATAAGAGTGTTTGGTACAAAATCATTTGGAAACTTTGTGGTGACACTATGCATTATGGGGGTCATCAATGGGTCATGTGGCATAGTTCACGTGGTGTTGGATGGAAACCGATAACAAATCTTATTGCCAACTAATCCTATTTAATTAATAGTAAGTTATATGTTATATATGTATCGAATCCTATCATTTTGGGAAAACATAATGGTATTTTATAATTCTACATTGCATGTGTCGTTCCAATTTTATCGAAGGTCCCCGAAGGAACTATATTGCATGTGTATACAGTTATACACCTATATTGTACATTTGTACATACCTTTTTTTTTTTCTTTTCTTTTTTCCTGTTTGCCCACAAAATTCTTTTCTTTAACTAGTAACCTATGATACCAACAAGCTAAGTTATAGTGACAAGTGAATGAGTGATTGAACATCTATTTATACTACTATTGTACTGTTAAACACGTCACTCGAAAGTGATTGATTTTTAGGTTTAGGTTTATTGTGGCACACTATAATCGGAAGAAAGAGGTAAAACATAAGTTTAGGTTTAAAAAAAGAGGAGTAATTTTTTCTCAAAATTATTTTTTTCTTCCTAAAATTCATGGAATTGAAATACCAACCGGAAGGTTGGTATGCGATTCTAATTCCATGAAAATGAGAAAATTTCAGTTCCGCAGAATTGCAATTCCTTCCAACCAAACGAAAGAATTTGCTTACTTTTAGAATTACGTGGGAATGGAATTATAATTCTGTGGAACGAAACCCATTTAGTGCTCCCGTACTAGTCAATATATAAGATAAGATCAGATAACCTTTACTTTTTTTTTTTTGAAAAAAAAAAAAAGATAACCTTTACTTGATTAATCAGGAATGGATTATGATTATTTCTTTGATGCACCAATTGTCAAAAATGGCAACTGACTTTCTGCATTTCTGCCAATAATGGAGAGCTTATCCCTATCTTAAAACAAAATCAAAACTTGCATCCCTTTATCGAAACAAAAATAAGTCCATTGCTCCCGACGAGTAACTGAGTGAGCGTAATATGATTCTGGTACTTGAAAGTCATGAGTTCAATTTTTATCAATATATTATCATTTAAGTCTGTTGAATAAGATCATTATAGTGTGATTTATCTCGTCTATTTTACAAGAATGAGATTTACCTAGTGCATAGCATTAGATAGTGCTCTGGCTACACGTTTCCCTCGTCACAAAAAAAAATGCATTTAATTTAGAATTTGATGTTGAGAGATTATTATATTGTTTTTTTGCATTTTCTAGAGCTGATTAAGCGAATGTGGAGTGGTAGGAAAACGTACCATGCCATGCACATGTACACGTACCACTCTAGCTTTCATTTATATTTTTTTTTTTCAAAAAGTCCTATTCATATAATTGTTTCATAAGTATATATATATTATATATAAGAGTGGAAAGTAATACTAATAATCCATCTCCCAAGTGGTATTCTTCAAACTTCACGGAAAAGACAAATTTTGCTGAAGACGTAATATAATGTTAACTTTGACTACTCCTTGTTTGACTCACATAACCAAGAGATAAGATGAGATAACAATTTCTTATCTTAAAAAATGTTGATCAAATACTTTACATAGTTTCACTATTTTAAAATTATATTTTCACGGTATACATTATTATATTTTCAATATCATTTTATCTGTTATGCTTATCATTTCATAATTTTTAAATTTGTCTTTTTATATTAATTTCTAAGCAGATAATAGGCAATTTTTTTAAAATTGAGCATTTAATCTGCGGCCATCGTCTACTCTTTTTTTTATATATTATGATGTGTGTGTCACACGTATTGAATTAATTATATTATCCCAAAGATTTTTTGGTAAATTCATAATTTTGAATTTTAAAAAAAATTGTCTCCCTAGAGTGATATAATTGTCCACATGTGTAGAGCTTTCAAATGATGGAGAAAACATATGTATGCCCATACAAGTTGGGGATGGGCTGGTAGGCGGACATTGAAGACTTGAAAGCACAAGTTGCATATGGTTCATTGATATTTATTTCCATTGGTACTTGCCTAGCTACTTGGTTAGTTGAAAGAAAAATGTTATGAGTAATGCTATATATTTCTAATTTATTTTCTCCACTTTTTTTTTCTGGTTTGATATTATTTGATTGGTTTATTTTTTAATTAGTGACTGTTTAGCCTATTTATGGACACCCAATGATTAGGAGTCACTTTAGAATGGAAAACATTAATCCTGTAGTAGGGTTATTTCGCGAATTTTGAGAAATTTTTGTAAGTGTGATTAGTAAAGAGAAAGTGAGAGGGGAGGAAAAAAATAAAACAAATATTATTTTAAAAAAAAAAAAAAAGGCGCGCCTGACGCACCGCGTGCGTTGCACGTGCCCGTTGGGCGCATAAGTGACAGCTACGCATGGCTGTCACATGTGATATTAATTTGGTGTGGGTCTCAAATGTCAAAACTATCCCTTCACTTGACGGAAGAGTTTCTTCCTTCTCTCTCTTGCACCTCTGTCCTCCAAGGTGACTTTTTTTTAAGAACCGTGAAAGTTCCAGTGGTGTGGATGCTCTTATAACATGGACCAAAGTTTACACTGCACTCTAGACCCTGGTTTATGTGTACGTATTTTATATTATGAGCTTTTGTGTCCTGCTTTATGAAATTTTGTACCTTACTTTTGCAAAAAAAATAAAAAATCTGTACCTTAAAATTACAAATTGTGTACCTAAAACAAATTAGGAATTTTGTGTCTTGTGTTGTAAAATTATGTGTTACCGGATTTTTCCTTTTCTCTCTTTTATCATCAATATTACATATGACGATTTACCTAATCTCATATTTCATATATCACTTTCTAAACATTAATATAGTAATAATTAAATAGTGACATATACTTAAAATTGATATTCATAATGACAATAATAATAACTCCACATTATTATATGATTTTAACAATAGACTTGTTTGCTTAAATTACTCCAAATAATAATAAATTAAGCATAGCATATTCCAAGTTATAAAAAGATACAAAAAAACAACTATTTTTAGACTTTATTTATTTATTACACTAAAAGAAATGAAGAAAAAAGCTCATAATAATGTAAAAGATATGAATTATGGTGATACCCTCCACTATCCTATGTAGGATGTGAGAGTTTGAAGTGGTAAAATGTTTATCTTTTGTGGGCAAGTCAATAGCGGTGACTTCTAATATTTTGGAGGAAGAAGATGAAGATTGATGAGTTTTTCTATGTTTATGTGTGATGATCCAATAGAAGAAGTTGCAGCTTCTTCTGCTAACTTCTTCCATTCCATGGCTTTCTTCTTCATCTCTCCTCCCTTTTCTCCCTCCATTAACTCTCTCACAAGCTTCTCAACTTCATCCCTCTTAACATTGCTGTCAATCTCCCTTCCAATCCCCCATTTACTGCAAGCATAGTGGCAATTAGTTTGTTGCTCGGCGAAAAAGGGCCAGCAAAGCATTGGCACCCCGCTACAAATGCTCTCGAGAGTCGAATTCCATCCGTTGTGGGTCAAGAACCCTCCGATAGCTGGGTGGGCCAGTACTTGTTCCTGGGGACACCAGCTCGAGAGCATTCCCCTGTCTTTTGTTTCTTCCACGAATTCCGGTGGGAGAATAGCCCCCTCCCCCGTGACCAGGTCGGGCCGGACTATCCACAAGAATGGTTTCTTGGAGTTCGCTAATCCCCAGGCGAACTCCGAGAGCTGGTCTGGTGTCATCACTGTTATGCTGCCATAGTTTACATAGACGACCGAGTTTGGCTCTTTCGTGTCCAGCCATTCCAGACAGGAGGTGTCCTCTTTCCAGAGGTTTGTTGCGAGTGCTCTTACGTTGCTGTCTTTGACCTCTGTCTGGAGGAACTGTAACGGGCCGACGGTGTAGACCGCCGGGAGCATGGACTGAAGCGCCATTAAAGCTTCATGCTCCAACGCGTCAAAGGTGTTGAGAATGACTGCAGAAGCCCTACCTGCTCTCCCTGTTTCTTGTACCAAGAACTTGAACATGTATTCATCTGGATTTGTGGTTCTAAAGAAAGATGGAAGGTGTCTAAGACGTATGCCTTTCATGCCTTTTACCCAATCCAACTCGGTCTCCAAATACCCATTTGTCAGGTAACTCTCATCTGAAAGAAACATTGAAATACAGTTAGTCCGGACTAAATCCTTGCTTTATGTCTCTAACTAATAATGGACTGAATCAGCTCAAACCAATAAGATTAATATATAATTTTGTTGGGATTGAAAATTTGTAACATGTTAATTGTCAAATCAGTCTAACCAATTTAATTGGAATTGTTAATGACAAGCAAGAATTTTGTTACCTTTGAAAGGAAAATAGCCTTTTTCGAGGAGCTGAGTGTAATGCATGTAGCCCAAGAAGCCACAGGCGCTAGTAGTCCAGAACAGGACTTCCGGGATGCCCAGCTCCTCGGCGGCGGCGACGGTGAAGCTCATGACCCCGTCGGAGACTATGCAGGACACCGGAGGGGCGTTTGACACGGCGGTGTCATTAAGCCTGGCAAGAAGTTCCTTGAAAGGGCCTAAACAGGTGGCGCTAGTAGACTCGCAGAGCGAGGGGATGTCCTGGGTGGAATCCGCGTCCGACGGGGGAAGGCCGTCGGGGATGGTCTCGAAACGGAACGACGGCAGGCCCCGGAGAGATTCCGGTCCCCGGGTTCTCTCCAGGCGGCGGTGGTTAAATTCAGTGTTGACAAAGGTGATATGGAAGCCTTTCTGATGAAGAATTTTGGCTAGTTTTAGCATTGGGTTGATATGGCCTTGAGCCGGATATGGTATGCACACTGCATGGGGCTTGTCTAGTTCTGATCTAAGAGAACCCATTTCTCTCTCTCTCTCTCTCGTCAACAAAAGTTGTGATTTGTGAAATGCTTAAATGCTTTGAGCCCTTCTTATAGGCGGGAACAGTTGATAACCAGATTATTATAATGCCACTAGTTACAATTTATTTGGTTTATTAAATTTCTTAATTTAGACCAGTAAGAAAAGGAGGTTTATTAAGAGGAATGGTCAATCATGATAGTCACGGAACAGAAGAGGGCAAGAACTTCGAACGTGTGAACTATCTTGTGTAATAATTGAGTTATTATAATAATGTATTACAATAATCTAGACGTCACTTATGAGGTTATGCATTGGTATTTTTTTGTTTTTTTTTTTTTTTTTTTGTTTTAATGTGAATAATGGGGGCATGGGCCGACATAGCGAAATAAGCCGCCATTTGTTGCAGCACTAACAGGCCGTTTGGTTGGAAGGAGGGAATTAGGGGAGAAAAGAATTGTAATTCGGTGGAATTGCAATTCAATGAATAAAGTAGGAATTGAAATTACAGTGTTTGGTATGTAGGAATAGTAGTACAGGGAATTGAAAGGGAATAAATGATGCAATGACTATAATGCCCTTATATAATAATAATAATAATGTATGATGTGGTTTGACTGTGCCATGCAATAATAATAATAATAATAATAATAACAATAATAATAATAATAAATATTAAATTATATAGGAAATCAACTAAGTTGAATTATTTCACCATTATTTCGCCGTCAAAAACGATATGAGAGCTTGATTGTATAAAATAAATATGAAAATTACCTTCTATTTTTGGTTTGAAGTTTTGGTATTGTGCTGAGAAGTGAGGGACAAAATTGTCATGATACAAACTCTTTTTCTCCCCCAAACTGCCGAATTACAATTCCTAGGGGGAGGGGTATGAATTCTAATTCAGCCTTAGGAGGGAATTGCAATTCGGCCGAATTGCAATTCCCTCCTACCAAACGCAGTAATTTATTGATGCATTGAATTGTAATTCAATTCCCACTAAATTACGGTCAACCAAACAACCCCTTAAGGAAATTGCGGAAAGTTCATTTTTTAAAAGAATTACAGTATTAATTAGGATTGGTTGGCGTCCAAAGATCGCAATTATATTGTTAATCTTTTTAATTTATATATTGTGATAATATTATAAAAATGCTTTGGAAACCACCCTAGTTGATTGCTAAAATCGAATCAACAGAGTTACAAAGATCAGCTGAGATTCGATTTGGTTTATGGGATTATTAATATATTATGATTTTGTAATAAATGTAAGTACGGGATATATTTTTTAAAAATCTAGTATACGTGTGTACGGAGTAGATGCTACTTTGTGATTCTAATCAACAAAGAACCACAATGAAGTAAACTAGTCTAAATTGTTCATATATATAGTTGACAGGTGCAAAACATGAGTGCTAGGATTCAAATTTGTGATTTTGTCGTTACAAGTTTATATCATCCGTCACCTTGGATGGTGTTACCCCGATGTTTGTCATGTATGTATTATTGTTCATTAATATGTCTTTAAGAGTAACATCTAATAAATTAAACTTTTTCTAAAAAAGAACACCTCCATCAAAATCCGTTGAACCTCAACCGTAGATCATTTAGTCCACTTGAGGCCATAAGCATGTCGAATAATGTTCATATAAGCCAGAAAATAACTATAGATTTCTTCCACCAATCAACTATAAAATCTCAAGATAGTTACATTTCCCAACCAGTCACCTATAAAACCTCAAAATACTTACATTTTCAAGTTCGAATCCAAGATATATACTTGATTAAGTTTAAAACACCCATATCATTTCAATATTCACACTCCACAGTACTTAATAACAATTTTTTATTTAATTACATTCTGGGGAGTAACTCATATATACACGAAAAAATTTAGTACTCATTAATAATTTGTTTGGTACAAAATCAGATCATTTGAAAACTTTGTGGCGACACTATGCATTATGGGGGTCATGTGGCATAGTTCACGTGGTGTTGAATATAATGGAAACCGATCACAAATCTGACTGTCAACTAATCCTATTTAATTAATAGTAATAGTAATTTATATGTTAATGTTGATTTTCTTTCCTTTTGGTTGTCGTTATCGTTTGCCTTTGCCGTACGTATATATGTATCCTATCATTTTTGGGAAAATATAATGATATTTTATAATTCTACTATACATCGATGTGTATGCACCTATATATATATTCTACATACCGTTTTGACTCTTTTTTTTTTTTTTTTTTTGTTTGTCCATAATTTTTTTAACTAGTAAACTACCACACTGAAATAACCATATTCGTGCCATATCATATTCCAAAGATAACAAATTACTCTTTCATAACTACCGATTTGACGATCTACATCATCTCATCTACATTTTATGAATCTATCTCATTCGACTTTTGTAAATAAAAAAGTAGTTTATAACTTTCTTATTTTTATAATGAAGAAAATTTACAGTCACTATTTAAGAGTATACTGCGACAAAATCTATAACTTATATTTTTACTAATGTAAAAGAATTAAGGGTCACACTTGTGTGAGACCGTCTCACGGAGCCTTATTTGTGAGACGGGTCGGATCGGGTTAAGGGACCATGCAAATGTCATAGTTATGTGCTCAAATATAACACTAATCAATAATACAATTTTTGTTACTTATAAGAGAAAAAGTAATACATTTTTCATAATAAGTAATGTTGACAAGTGCTCCTTACTTATAAGGGCAAATATAATACTTTTGAGGAAAAATGTAATACTTTTAAATCGAAATGTAAAAGTATTGTATTTTCCATTAAAAATATTGCATTTACCTTTATAAGTAACAAAAATTTTATTCTTGATTAGTATTACATTTGAGCATATAAGTATGACATTTGTTCATATAAGTGTTACACTTGAATCTTGACCCGACCCGACTCGTCTCATGGTGAGACGGTCTCACACAAGTTTTTGCCAAGAATTAAATACATGACACCTTATCCCACACGCATACATGTTGGCTTAATACCAAATTTACGTGTACTAAAGAGAGCTCCGTTTCACAGGTGTTAGTTTCAGGTTTGTGTCATTGGCGGCGCTGAGACTTGAGAAGGCCGACTTAAACTCCACCGACATATGCCCGTCGCCTCACTTGTATAGTCGGCGTACGATGTATACATACATGTTATTATATGAGTATCCATGTTCGAGTTATGGACCAGCTGGCCAATTGTCAAAAATGTCAAGAGAAGTGACAGGCCTTCGACTCTAAGAATCAAAAAAGAAATTGCATACTTTCTATTCTAATATTTTTAATTATTGGTTTTTGGTCAACAATATATATTATTATATTCTCAAAAAAAATTAAGTGTGATTTAAGGATTCCTTTAATTATTTAACTATTTTATGGATTCCAGCATATATTTCACATTTGCATCTGATCTCATTCATACGCATATATTTCATATTTTGCATCTGATTCATACCTAAAAAAAAAAAAAACTCGAAAAGGGAGGTCAAATAGATATGTCATAATTTTTGTACTTAAAAATTACAAATTTTATTTTTAAGAACACTTTTTCAAATAGATATGTCATAATTTTTGTACTTAAAAATTACAAATTTTATTTTTAAGAACACTTTTTTCAATTGAGTTGGTTGTATAAGTTTTAATCACAGGTTATAAAAATAAAAAATAAAAAATCCCATGAATGGAATCAAGTGAATCCATATAGCAATCTTTGTAGATAACACGTACAATATTCGAATGTAGTTATATTAATATTAAAAATTTTAGTAGAAATTAGGGGTGTGCATGTTGGGTTACGGATTTACACACTAGAAATGTAAATCAAAATTATAGTTATTGTTTCGTTGACAATTTTTAAAATTTTCATTCCGTAATTAAAAACAAATATCATTCGATCTCATCCCTCATCATCTGTCACTTCCCGATCTGTAACTAAGGCCCGACCCTGAGTAAGGGCGGGCTGGAACATTATCGGCGGCCCCACGCTTGGATCAGGCCCATTCAACACCTACCCCTTTTATATATATAATATATATGTATAAGTAAATAATATACATTTATATTTCATTTCATATAAAGGTAAACTTGTTTGGTTGGTAGCAGATATTTAGACTACAACTTAAAGCCTTAAAAGGACAATGAGTTGAATCCTTTTTCTTTCATTTTAGTCAACAAAATTCTCCTAATTGTGGGATTAGATATCACAACGTTGAAAACTGAAAAGTAAATGACTTTTTTTAGGCACAATTTTGTGTGATACTGTCTCACAGGTTTCAATTAGGGAGACGAGTGGACTTTTGATTAATTATGTTAAAGATCTGACCTATTAATCTAAGATTTGACCCATTAATTAAATATCCAACCTGTCTCACGAATTGAGACCCGTAAGATGGTCTCACACAAGTGTTACTCCCTTTTTAATATCACATTTATGATTTATAATATGTTTTTTATTTAAATTATTTTATCCATGCAATTGTAATTATTTTAAAATCATATGCTTTTTATTCAAATTTTTTAGTCAACAAAACCCCTTGATTTGTGAGATCGGACTAGATAACAAAATGTTTTTTTAAAAATAATATCAAAATGTTGAAAAGTTTTTTTTTAAAATGAATATTTGGTTAATGGAAAAAGTATTTATAAAAAAGTTATAAAAAATAAGATTTGTGATTTATAACATGCTTTCTATTTAAATTATTTTATCCAAACAATGATCTTAACTATTTTAAAAATAAGCTTCGTATCTGTTTGTAAGTGTTATTGTATAAATTTTTATTAATAATTAATGTATTCTTTATTATGATAACAATGTTATTGTTTATAATAAGCTTATTTTTTGAGTATTATTAACTCTATTACAATGTAGTATTTGTTATTGTTTATAAGTTTATTTGATTTTAAATTGTTTATTATATTTCATTTTTATAAATTATTTCTTTGTAAAAGTACCTATAATTTTTTTCACGTAACATTACTAACAACTTGTTAATCTTATTTCAAGTTATTTCATATTAGTTTATTTTTTTCCTTTATGTAATTTAAATTTTAGGTATTAAATATATGTTAACATCAAGTAAGCTCAGGCCTATTTCTGTTGTCATGTCCCAGGCTTATAAAATAATAGGACCAAGCCTGATGTTGCCTCTTTACTACATCTCTCATATTTTTGTTTTGATTTTTTTTTTTATATCGGTGATTTGGATGTTATTATATTAGGATCAATTGTTTTGATTTTTTTTTTTTGTATTTTTAAAAACTTTATTTCCACTATAGGGCCATACATAAGTACATAACAAAACAACAATATTGATAATTATTCAAATTTCACACTATTACCATTCATGTAAAATACTTTCACTAAAGTCCATTACCATTATTAAGTATTTGATTTGATTCTCATTTCGATTACGATTCTGATTCCATGTAGAAGCCAAACACACCCTAGATTATATCAGGGCAACTGTAGCAAAACAAAATCATTTTCTAGTGAAATTGAAAGCAGAAAAAGGCGTTTACATTAAAAGGTTAATAATAATTAATAACAACCACCAAATGTCTGAGCCTGGGTTCGAACCGGGGACCTCTAGTGTGTGAGACTAGCGTGATAACCAACTACACCACCTAGACACTTTGTAAATAACTCTTCACGAATTTATGTAATCCATGAACTCTGTCTGGCTTGAAGTTTTGGAAATTGGAATCATCATGAATTAGTAAAAAGCAAACAACTCTATATATGTCTGCCAGCTTTTAGAGAACAAAAAGTACCAAATCCTCTGTTTCACCATCTTCTTTTGCAAAATCACAACACAGTAAAAGGCTAAAAGCTCTCCTCTAATTATTTGTTTTCATTTGCTGTTATTCCCATCAACTTCATCAGATGCACCCATAGGTCCATTGGGTTCTTTCTCAATAAAATAGTACCAATAACTCCATTAGTCCATGAGATTTCAAACATTCCCAAAATTTGGGCCTCAATCTTCACCCACAAATTGAAGTTCCAAGAATCTTGATTCAATGAAAATATATGTTACCCCTTTTCCCTATACTCCCCAAAGTTACAATCTTTTCTTTAATTAGGGATCTGGGAAACAATTCAAGATTTTGATCTAAGTTCAATAAATCTACATTAATTTCAGTCAAATGCCATAAACACACTGCCTAAGTACACAAACCGAGTGTTTTGCTTGTAAAGGTTTCATTTTTATTGCTGTTCACATTTTACCTTACTATATATGCATAGAGGTGTGCATAGGCTGCAGCTTTTTCATCTGGTCTTTACTGTTTACATTCCCGTGGCCCGGTAGGTAAGCTCAGTAAATATCTTTTATGAGAGTTTACCTTCTTCTACTCCCAATGTTTCTGGCGGATTAGTCGGTGGCTTTCTTTCTGCACCTCTACACGCAGGAACCAGTGGTTTGTGCTTTCTCTGGGCTTCAGTAACTCTGTTTCCTTGTGATTTTTTAGTCCATTTGAAGCTGTAATTTTGCTGGTTTTAGATTTCCCAATTCTTGATCTGTAATTGTTGTGTAGATCTTGGGGCTGTCTAGGGGAATGTGGTGAAATGCCCTTTGTTGTGTGGTTTTGCTTTGGCTTTTCTGGGGTTTTGTTCAATTGTTTCCTGGTATTGTGATTCTAAATGCAAAGGACTATTTTGTGGTTTACATTCATGAAATCAATCATTCCATGCTGATGTTCAAGAATATGGTGCTGCAGATTCTGCAGTTCATTTCTTTCACTGTTAATCAGTTTCTGTGGTAACTCATTTGCTGTTAATGATAGGTTTTAATGGTTATAGTCACTTTTACAGTAGTTTCTGGATGCCATTTCTTTTGAGTGACAGCCACTATCCGAGGGTGTACGTGGTTAAACCCCGCCTTATAACTCTAGTCGTCAAAAGACAACAAGTAGTTAAATCAGCCTAGATCGCGAATTGCTGGTTGACTCAAGCCAAGAAGGCCAATAGGCCGCTCCTATTGGGAGTCGAACTTGTAACATTGTGGTTACGAAGTCGTGACCAGCTTGTCTGGGTTGCCCCATGGATACCATTTCATTGATAACTGGAATTGATGAGTACATTATAGACCCCCAACCCTTAATTTCAGCATATGTTTTCTTTATTAGGGACTAAAATAATCTTGTTTGGTTCTCACATGTTACATAAGGGTCAAGGGAGTTTTTCTTGATGATTCAATTCTTTGTTGTATGGGTTCTCAATTCATAGTAGTACTCTGTCTAATTTATATAAGAATTGGCATTTTTTTACCTTCAGATGGAGGTGGGGAGTACAAGATCCTGGGATGAACTGTTGCCTGATGCACTTGGGCTAATCTTCAAGAACCTGCCTCTCCAGGAATTGCTAACAGTAGTGCCCACGGTATGCAAATCGTGGGGCAAAGCTGTGATGGGGCCGTACTGCTGGCAAGAGATTGACATTGAGGAATGGAGCAATCGCTCGGAGCCTGGGAGTGTGGAGAGAATGCTTCGAATGCTGATAACGAGAAGCTCCGGTTCCATTCACAAGCTCTGTGTCTCTGGCCTCCAAAACGAACTTGTTTTCTCCCTCATTGCAGAAAAGTAAGCACAATCTTGAACCCCTCGGTTAAAGTCCTTTTGATTTCCAAGAATTGCGGTAGCATATGTTTGCAGTGGTTTTAATTAATATCCTTGTTTGATTTTGTGTGTTGTTTTGCACAAATGCCCGACTAACGAATAGTAGAAAGTATAGTTTATACGTCTTTATGTTATTTTAAGTCTACCTCTCGTTTGCAGCGCTCGTTCCTTGAGGATATTGCGCCTGCCTCGGAGCAACATGAGTGATTCCATTGTGGAGAAGATTGCTAGCAGCCTCTCGATGATAACGTTCTTGGACTTGAGCTATTGTTATAAAATCGGTGCACGTTCCCTAGAGGCTATCGGGGAGCACTGTAAACTGCTGGAAGGGTTTCGCAGAAATATGCATCCTCTGATCACGGAAGACAAGCTCTCACAGGACGACGAGGCTCATGCCATAGCCACTACGATGCCCAACCTCAAGCATCTCGAGGCAGCTTACCTGCACATTAACACAATAGGCGCTCTAGAGATCATCCGCAGCTGCCCTAATCTCGAGTATCTGGACTTAAGGGGGTGCTGGCAAGTGAAGCTCGACGAGGAGTACCTGAAAGACAAGTTCCCGAACTTGAAAGTTTTGGGGCCTTACGTTGTGGATCAATACGAGAGGAACAACGACGACTATGAAGATTGGTCGGACTTTTCAGACTCGTTGTATGATTACGAGAGTTCGGATGATGATGACAACAGGTTCGGTGAGCTGGAATTCAGATTCTATCAGCAGTCCGACGAGGATGCTACCTATGGTTGGCCTCAATCTCCTTAACCATTATTGTGTTTTGGCATAAGAACTGTGTTTGCCATTCAATGTGCTTGTTGATGTATATGTTTTCCTTTGTTATGTTTAGATATATGCTCCTTGATAGAACTAAAACGTGTTGAGTGAAGCATCTATATATTTATATGATCAAGTAAGGTTTTTTTATGAGCATTTCTATGGCATAAGCATTTATATTCCAAAATTTCATTGGTTTTTATAGGTAAAAACCTCCTAAAATGTTGTTCCTAAGGGGGAAAAAATGCTCCCATGTTACTAATACATAAAATCTTCCAAGGTACTTTATGAGGATGTCTCACAAGAGATTATGTGATTCTAGCCAGCAAATGATCACAAAGAGGTAAATCAAATCTGACTGATGCAACTCCTATGATTATCTTATCTACTTATTTGGGATTGTTCGTACTAGTAGTACTTGGTACTTGACTGAGGACAAGAAAGAGGACTTACCACCTGATACTTAACTTAGGACAGGTTAAGAGGACTAAGCGCTTAACTAAGAATAGTCAAGAATGAACATGGAGGACATGATACTTGGCTAAAAGTAAAAAAGAATGTCTCTCTCATCGTACTTAGTCATCCACAATCATATCTAATACTAATATAAGTCGAGTCTAAACTGATAGTAAAGATATGCTCTAAACATTCTTTGAAATTACTTGCCAAGCCAGCAAATTCCACCATTGAAAAGTTAGTGGGATATCTAGTCAACTTTCATTTACATATGAAACTATTTCACAACCTTTGTCATAGTCCCCATAATTCTCATCGATCAACTCATCAGCCACCATTCTCAACCTTACTTTTCTAAAACTAAGTAGACCACGTTGTCGTCCATTCTAAGCACCCACGTATTCTTTTCTACAATGAAATCATTGTCGGATGCAATGCATTATCATTATCCGGTTGTACCGGAGATAAGCCAAAATTAACAAATTGTTAAAAGATTCAATCATGAAATATCTTTGCAACAAAAATAAAAATAGGATGTTGTTATTGCTTTGAGAATAAAGAAAATTGTCTCCATAATTGTTGGGCAGGGTCAGTAAAGGAGCCATGTATAGTACCCGGTGACCAGAAGATTGTTGGACAGTGGCCAGTAAAATCTCTAAGGGTCGGGTCCAACACCTAGGCGGTAAAAGGGTCATGTCTAACACTTACCACTTGATCCTAACAAGTGGTATCAAAATCAGGTCACGGTTCTTCGCTAGTAACTTTTTCTGTGAGTAGTAAGCGTTTATAGTTAAAATCTTTAATTTCACTTAAACTAAAATTATACGTAGTATATGATTTTTTTTTCCTTTTAATTTTCTATGTAAAAGCAGCTCCATCAATTTTATTTACATTATATTGCTTATAAAATATTCTTGTAGCTAGGTGGTTTCAAATTCCTAAACTCCTAAAGCTTAGACAACCGGTACAATATTTTTAGTCAAATCAATGAGTGGAAATTCTTTATTCCAAAGATTGGAGTACTTTTGTGTAACTTGCCTAAGTACGTAACAAGCCCACTACCTACTTTGCGGCAAATTATACTGTCGACTATAGTGTACATTGTGTGATGAATCAATGATAGATATACATGTTTATTACTTTAGGCTATAATATAAATTGTAGAGTGAACTAATGATAAATGCTTATTACTCATGCCAAAGACATTGTGGTCAAGCGGCATAGCTATGGCTCTTCCAAGTGCAATGTTACAAGTTTGATCCCCATTTTATGTGTCTTGTAGTTAAAATGTGCTTTCAATTTTATGTGTCTGTAGTTAAAATGTGCTTTCAATTTATTTACCGAGACATAAACCGTTAACTGCATGTATAGAATATGTCAACTGCAAGCACATATATAATATGAAGTTTAAAATTTTTTATTATTAAAAATTACAATAGTTTAACATTTTGAGTATGAGTTGATGGGAAATGGAGAATCTCTGTCCCTCCTTAATTCTCCGCGCGAACGGAGATGAAGAATATGTCCAATTTTCCATGGGAACGAGGACGGGGTCGAGGTCGCAGGAACAAAAATAAGGAGTATACTCTCCGCTCCGTCCTGTCCCGTTGCCATCCCTAGTTCAAGAGTGCTCAAAATCTTGAAGCTGATATAAAGAAGATGGTATTCTGATCAGGCTTTACTTCTTGCATCAGGCTTCCCTCCCCCATACACTACTTTTTCAACTTAACTTTAACTTTGGACAATCGTATTATATTGCTCATGAATGATTCTAGTGAACTATGTTGGACCCCTCAAATCTTAAATAACTTTTATATACTCCTTATATTTTAAAAGTTTGAGAATTTAATATTCAACTTTTGTATTATGCAACAATTATATCCAAGTATCCAACTATATTATTTAACTATATATAATAATAACAAAAAAGTTAATCCTCATAAGTTGGCTATTAATGGATGGTTATAATATTTGAACTTGATTATATATGTGGAATATTTTTGGGGCAAATTAAAATTTTAATTAGTTGTATGAAATAAATATTTTGATATATTATATTTAAAGAAATTTTTTTAAATCCTTTGTAAGTCAACTAACAGTCAACTCAGCAAAGTTAGATTAGATTATATTTCTTGCTTCAATTAGATATCAATGGAAACAAAAAGTAAAGGTTTAGTGTTAAACTACTTATGTAAATCTAATTGAATATTCACTGTCTTGATTTGAACTGATCAATTATGAACAATTTGTACTGATTTTTCTTCTTATTAGAGTCATTTGTCAACTAAGATCACAATGCAGGCTTTATTCAGAACACATATACTGACTTTTGACCTTATTGGTTTGAACCGATTAGTTATAAACAATTAACCTAGGTTGATTTCCTTTTGATTGAAGTCATTTGTCAACTAGAATCACAATGTAAACTTTATTCAAAACACATATTTGCGTAATGACTACGAACTTCTCCATAAAAAAGAATATAGAACAAAATCAAATCAATCCATTTTCGAACAATATAATCCCTTCATTGTGCAAACTAAAAAATGTTTGGCCCCTAGTGCCTTAAACCACACAATTGAATTTTCTAAAAAAACGTGTTGCCTATCAAATCATTCCATTTTCGAACAATATAATCCCTTCATTGTGCAAACTAAAACAAGTTTGGCCCCTAGTGCCTTAAACCTCACAATTGAATTTTCTAAAAAATGAGTTGCCTAAAACTAAAGCTACTAAAATGAGGTGCCAAACATTTTTTTAGTTTTCACAATAATGAAGAGATTATATTGCTCGAAAATGAAATAATTTTATTTTATTCTATATTCTTATTTATAGAGAAGTTCGCAGTCATTAAGCAAATATATGTTTTGAGTAAAATCTGCATTGTAACCCTAATCGACAAATGATTCCAATAAGAAGGAAAACCAGCATAGGCTGTTACGTTCATAATTGATTAGTGCAAACCAAGAAAATTAATAGCCAATATATGTGTTTTGAGTAAAAGCTTGCATTGTGACCCTAACTAGTCGACAATTTACTCCAATAAGAAAAAATATCAGACTAGCTTGTTCATAAAAATACAAAATATTTGACCCCTAGTGCCTTAAAACATTTAAACCACATGCAAAATTGAATTTTCTAAAAAATGAGTTGCCTATATATATATATTGCAATCCCACTAGCTACTTACCACTTGCCTAAAACCAATAAAGGCTACATACATAGAACAAAAAAAAATCTTGAAGATATGAAGTTCCTATCATTCAAAGCACTAGTCATCATCATAAACTGCGTTTTCCTGGCCGTCGGTCAAATCGGCGGCGTGATTCTGATCAGGCTTTACTTCCTGCACGGAGGCAAACGGAAATGGCTGTCGTCATATCTTCTCACCGCTGGTTTCCCGTGCCTCCTCGTCCCCATCTTCATCTCCTTCGCCAAAAACCGCGCAAAGGCGGCGGAGAATCGCCGGCGCGTTTTGGTGACGCCACGGCTGTTCGCGTCCAGCGCTTTTCTCGGCCTTCTTCTCGGCGTGGACAGTTATCTCTACACGTTCGGGATGTCGTATCTTCCGGTGTCGATTTCGTCGCTATTGAGCTCGACGCAGCTGGCGTTCACGGCGGTTTTCGCGTATTTTATTGTGAAGCATAAGATGACGCATTATTCCGTTAATGCGGTGGTTTTGATGACGTTTGGGTCGGTGGTTTTGGGGCTGCATATGGGCGGGGATCGGCCGGAGGGGGAGTCGGACGGGAGATATAAGATGGGATTTTTTATGACGATCGCCGGGGCGGCGTTGCATGGGTTTATCGTGGCGGGGGTGGAGTATTCGCATGTGCATGCTGGGGTTCCGGTGACTAATGGGCTTGTCTTGCAAGTTCAGTTCGTAATTTCTATGTTTTCTGCTCTGTTTTGCATTGTCGCCATGATTATCAACAAAGATTTCCAGGTACGGAGTAATAATTAACTTTATTTAACTCTATGTGAAATATAACAGCCATGAACAGTTCAACTGGTTGCACACACAGGAGTGTTGTAGCAACCTTTCAAAATAAGTGACTTTTTGTGTGCAGTGAGCAAAAGTTTAGCTTCTGTTGATTAATTGAGTCACTATAATTCACAAATTGTCAAGTTAGGGTGTGGGGGCACTTAGCCGCCTAGGATGGGCGATTCCACCTTTAATTTGTCACAAGATTCACTACAAGAGAACTCTTAAGAACAGATCAGAGAATAAAAATCCATCCAACTTAAAATTTTGTGATTACTAGATTAATTATGCTATTAATTTGGTTAAGCAAGGTTGCCTCACCCTATTTTGGGAGACGAGCAAAATGTGCAACCATCACCGAGAATATGTACAGGGTACATTTCACATCGTGAGTCGTGACTCTAGTGGATGAAGGACCCGAAAGAAGTAGTTATCTTAGATTGCCTATAGCTAATTTATTCAAACTAATAAGAATGTCAATGAACTGCTCCCATTAAGAGTCGAACTTAGAATCTTAGAGTTAACATACCTGACCAACTTAATTAGAATTGTTTTAATTTTTTGAATTTTGACTATGTACTTAATTATGCATGAAATTCATGATGAATGCAGGCAATCTCAAAGGAGGCCGGAGAATTCGGTCTTGGACCCACAAAGTATTACATGATAGTGGGATTTGGAGCCATAGCACTGCAGCTAATGATTATGGGGAGCCTTGGGGTGATCTTCAGTTCCTCAGCTCTATTGCTGGGGATTTTCACTTCTCTTTTAGTTGCAGTCCAACAGGTTTTCTCTGTCATCTTCTTGCCTGAAAGTTTCAGTGCAGATAAGCTTTTGTCCTTAGCCATTTGCATCTGGGGTTTCGCCTCCTACTTCTATGGAGATTACAAGGCTGCCCGGAAAAATCCGCCGCCGCCCGTGACCGGTGATGACGTAGAGCACCAAGAAGTGTGATCGAGTTATCACCGGAATCTATGGAGTTTCGGAGCATTCTCTATAAGTTGTATGTGTTATTTTAATTAAGAGGGATGTGACTCAGCAAATCATATCCTACCTTTAAGTTGCAGTGTATCATTCATTGTGCCATTTAATAAATGTTTAAGTTCAATTTTTTTTTTGACAACTTTTAAGTTTTTTTTTTTTTTTTTTTTTTTGCAACATACTTTTAAGTTTAATTTAGTTATTGTTAAACTGAGTTTAAGTAGTTCAAGAAACGAATCGAGTCAAGTTGAATTTGAGTTTCTTAAAAATATAAAATTTATTTTCAAAAAAAAAAAGTTGAGTTCGGAAGTTTGAACTTGAGTCTAGCTAGTTAATTAAGTCTGAGCTCAACAAATTAAAACTCGGTATGATACGACTCGAGCTTCAATTTTTTTATCCAAGTCAAGTTTGAAGTTTTGACTAATTTGTCTTAACTCGACTTAATTGCGCTCCTACTTGTATTATATATATATATATATATATATATATATATATATATATATATTCATGTTTTAATTTGTTGATGTGTTTAAATTGTTGGGCGGAGGAGTTTTAGGAAGAAGACAACGCAGAAGTAGAGACAAATGAATTTTGTCACTCTTAAAATATGCCCAAATAGCATAGTATATATAAGTGATGATTTAAATCTTAATATTCATTTATGGTAGAATAAATTTAATTAATAATTAGATTATAACGTTCGAAATGATCATACTTATTATCGAAATTATTATACAATTAATTCGTACCGACCATTACTAACATGTTTCAACACCTTTCGTTAGGTGCTCTAATTAGCACATTAATGTGCCATTAATTTGATACTCTTCGTAGCATCTTTATGGGAGGTGCTACATTAGCAATTTCTAGATATCTATCGAAAGGTGATTACACATCTCACACCATAAAATTTGACTACCGTTCAATACATTTATTTTGAGAATCAATTTTTCATTTATCCATTAATTGTTTTAATCGTATAATATATTAATTTCTTCTTCTCACTATGAAGAGTGTCACGTTGACCCGATCCAAATCGGACACGGACACCACGGAAAAATTTCACACATTTAAATTAAACACTATTCTTTTTTGGTTTTTTTCGTAAGATTCTTGCATTGCTGGATGATAGAAAAATTTCACACGTTTAAATTAAACGCTACTCTTTTTTAGATTTTTTCGTAAGATTCTTGCATTGCTAGATGATAGAAAAATTTCACATGTTTAAATTAAACACTTTTCTTTTTTAGATCTTTTCATAAGATTCTTGCATTGCTGGATTATAGAAAAATTCCACACGTTTAAATTAAACACTATTCTTTTTTAGATTTTTTTGTAAGATTCTTACATTGCTAGATGATAGAAAATTTCACATGTTTAAATTAAACAGTGTTCTTTTTTAGATATTTTCGTAAGATTCTTGCATTGCTGGATGATAGAGTGTCTGAGGTTGCTATGCAAATAAGGTTTTTGAGCAAAAATTTTTGGATTTTCAAAAAAACAAAACTGTTGTGTTGTTTTTATAATGCTGACAAAAATCTTTGTAAAATCACAATCAATGTCACTGCTCTAATTGAATATTCAGAAGGTGGATCATTTGTTTCTTTCTCTTTTTCTTTTTTGTATTTTCCTGTCACTAATTTTAGCCACATGAAAAAGTTTTAAAATGGGTGAGAATTGTAGGATCTCCTACAGAATATCAATTTCTCCAAGGTGGATGTAATTAAAAGGAAAAGAAAAATATTAAAACTTTACCAATGTGGAGCACACACTTTAGAGGTATTGGAAATACTATAACGTTATGAATGATGATTGCTTTAATATATAATGCTCTGCAAAAGTTAAGATAAGATTGGTATTGAATTTGGGGAACATTTTCTTTTTTCTTCCAAGCTTTTTTTTTTTTCTATTTTTTTTTTTATTTTGCAATATGTGAAACTATACTATGGATGCGTATGAGTTAAGAATATACAGTGTTGCAAAAATATTGCCTAGGTGCTAGGCGTTGATTGATCACCTAGCGTATCACCTTAAATGGTGGCCTAAGCGACTGGCCAGTTAGGCGAACGCCTAAGTTCCGTTTAGGCCGCCTAAGCATTGTATGATTTTCGAACTACTGTCAACTCAAGTAAAATTACGTTTTTCCTTGATCAAAAAAAAAAAAAATCCCACACACTCAATCTAGCATCAATATTTCCATCTATGTGCTGCTTATTAATGCTGTGAGATGTACATGTACCAATACAAACAAGTGGTAAGAGAGTTACACCTGCAGCCAAGAGGTCGTGGGTTCGAACCTCAAGCCCTTGGATTTGAGCCGGTCAGCTATGGGTAACCTAGACTGGTTTACTTCCTTGTGGTCCTCTACCGGCTAGGGTCACAGGGCGAGGGCTTTACTCACATACTCACACAGTGAGGAGTGGGGTTTACCTCGTTAACCCAAAAAAAACAATATTAGACTAGCCCAGCCCGCAACCCAATCTCAATAGCACTAAAAACCATTACAACCATAAGCCTAATACCTTTTAGCCCAATCTGAATTGTCCAATCCGCCCAACTAAGCACCCCTTTTAACTGATCTGACAAATTATACCGTAGACCCAAGATCCATCTTACAATATGAACTTAATAGATGTATATTTTAATGTGTTACATGTTTATTTTTAGTAGATTTTTTATACTTTCATACACGCTCATTTTTATTAGACTGCAAGTTAAAATAAATTTGTATAACACTAAAAATGAATTTACAGTGCACTAAACATATAGAAAACTTACTAAAATTAAACTGGAAAATTATATTGTGAACCCCACATTGCTATGCAAATCATGAATAAATGTTCGCTTTTAATATACTGAAAATTCATTATTTGGTTGTATATCAAATAATGTACCTTTAAAAAATAAATATTCAATATATTAAAAATTAATATTTAGATGGACCTTATAAGATGGACCATTATTTATAATATAATGATTGAATTGAACTCACAAGTCCACAATGTATTAAAATGAAATTGCATAGACATTTATTATGATAAGATGGACCGATCCAAGATATAATGATTGGGCTTACAATCTCAAATCTCTACTGTAATGTGGAACAAAGCCTTCTTTTCAAAAAAAATTTTAAAAAAAAATTAAAAATTTGTGGAACAGAAGAAAGGCATGAATCCAACGGCTGGGATTGGGCAACTCACAGCCACCCATAATGGCCGGAAAACAATCCGGAAACTTCTCCTCTCCGTTCATGTCAAAACCAAAAAGCTCCAAATTAAACATTCTCAGGCTCTGGATCCTTCGCTTGTAATCTCGCATTCGCATTAGCGATTAGCTTCCCTCCATACCTCTGAAATTACTACATTGTGAATCAGAAGAATGGCGGCACCGACGGCGCGTGAGGAGAGCGTGTACATGGCGAAGCTTGCGGAGCAGGCGGAGAGGTACGAGGAGATGGTGGAGTTCATGGAGAAGGTGTCGTCTTCGCTGGCGGAGACGGAGGAGCTGAGCGTGGAGGAGCGAAACCTGCTGTCGGTGGCGTATAAGAACGTGATCGGCGCTCGCCGCGCGTCGTGGAGGATCATCTCCTCCATCGAGCAGAAGGAGTCGTCCAAGGGGAACGACGACCATGTCGGCTCGATCCGCGAATATAGATCTAAGATCGAGAAGGAGCTCTCCAACATCTGCGATGGCATCCTCAAGCTCCTTGACTCCAGGCTCATCCCCTCCGCCTCTGCCGGCGACTCCAAGGTTTTCTATCTTAAGATGAAGGGCGACTACCACCGCTACCTCGCTGAATTCAAGACCGCCGCCGAGCGCAAGGAGGCTGCTGAGAGCACTCTCTCCGCCTACAAATCCGCCCAGGTCCATATCTCCAATCCTTCATTGCATGCTTAATTAGTTTTCAATTCAAATCTACTGATTTACCATTCCAGTTATTTTTTTGAGTGAGGAGGGAAATAAGCCCGCCAACTATTCGAGAATATGCACCATAAATTTCACCATAACTCTAACCCGCAAAGGATTTTAATTATATTTTGTTTTATGGATCGGATCGCAGGACATTGCAAATACTGAGCTTGCACCAACCCACCCAATCCGTCTTGGACTGGCGCTTAACTTCTCTGTCTTCTACTATGAGATTCTGAACTCTCCTGATCGCGCTTGCAGCCTTGCAAAACAGGTCACCGTTTCTGAACATACATGTTTTTTTTTTTTAACCAGTAATCATTACCCGATGTGTATGTGCATTTCCCTCATTGTGATTATAAGAACTAGGGAATCCATAGCTAATCGGCTCAAATCAATATCAATAGACCAATGTGTATGTGCATTTTCTGCGTTGTGATTATTCTAGTCGGCAAAGGACTAGGGGATCCATAGCTGATCGACTCAAATCAAGTTCAATAGACTGATATGTATGTGCATTTCCCGCAATGTGATTATTCTAGTCGGCAAAGGACTAGGGTAAACCAACGTTGTCCGATCCATAGCTGAGAAGGTCACAAACAGATCGTTGCCATTGAGAGTTAATCTCAATCGTGTAACCTCATCAACTTGGTTGGGATTGTCCCTAACATACATATTTGGTATTTGGGTTCAACCTTTTTTTCGTGGGTAAGATACTTATTTAATTAAATCATAACATAAAACGTTTACATCAACGAAATGGTAAATCATACTTTTTTAACTATGCTATAGAAAACTTGAATCGCAAACTATTTCAAGTTTAATTTAAGCTTAGGTTCCAACTTTAGTCAGACTGGTATGTGGGTTCAACTTTAATTTCCTAACATAAAGATTTAAGCTTTCATGGTTTTCTTTACTTGTCTTGTCTGTACTGCAGGCCTTTGATGAAGCAATTGCAGAGTTGGACACCCTGGGAGAGGAGTCATACAAGGATAGCACCTTGATCATGCAACTTCTCCGTGACAACCTCACTCTCTGGACATCCGACATGCAGGTACATACATACTTTTTCTCTAGAGAAAAGAAATCACAGAATAATTGAAGTAAACGTAGCCTAAACACGCGGTTTTTAATCTGGTGCAGGATGATGGTGCTGATGAAATCAAGGAAGCTCCCAAGAAAGAAGAAGAGCAACACTGAGGATGGTTGCCATTGTACCAGGAGCAGCAGCATTGTTTTACTTGCATCTCCTAGATTATTGTTTTTGTTATATGCAATGGTTTTTTCATTTAGAGGTTCTATTGTCATTCAAAATCAACTGTTTTTTATTGCCTCTTGAGTGAGATTTTCATTAGGTGTTTTTGAGTTGTATTGGGCATTGGGTGTATACAAAACCTTAACCATCCTTTCTCTCATATGGGAATATTAATAAGTCTTCGCATTTGCAATCTTATATACTTGTTGCCAATTTGTATCAAATATAACCATCTATGATATGTTTAGTTATACTTGTTACTGTAGAGTCAACACCATAGAATTAACCTAGGATGAAATTGAATTGAATTGGTGCATTGATTGCATAGGATATCAAAGTTGATGAATCCACTCAAGATACAATAGATTTAAGAAAAATAGACATGGATGCAACCCAACCAAATTGGTCGGGAGTTTGAGAAATGCATATCAGCTTTCTTAACCGGTGGTTAGCTTCCTACTTAGGCTGGTTCTTTAACTTAGGTTGCCGATTAGAATCACAAGACGAGTTTATCCTATGCATGTTGTTGAGTCAACAAAACATGATTCTCATTTGCATAGTGATTTGACATCCTAATTGGTACCACAATGGTACCAATGTAGGACACCCGACCAGATGCGTCCCACATTAGCTACCGATGAAAACTTGAGTCAATGTATATATGATTTAGGTCAAACTTACACTTAATGAGTTGAGTGGGTAAAAATAATTGAAGCTCTGACACATGTTACAATCAAACAGTTCAAAAATCAAGTCTTTTTCTCCCAAAATATCCATGACAATACTATTCCACTAAGAAACAAATGTTTGACTGAGAAGAAGGAATACAAGGTTGTTTTTCACTGTCCTTAACATCCATTTACAAAAGAACCACCTATTTTCAGATTGGTAATATTTGGATTCATCTCACCAAATGTACATGTTTCAAGCTAATATACCATATACGATATACCCATTGTGAAAAAGATTGAATTTTTTTCAAGACCCTAATTAAAGTTCTTACCTTTTTTGGGATTTTGTTTGTACTGAAGTGAAATTACTCAAATGCCCTTCCAGGTTGGGCTGGGGACTGGAACTGTCGGCGAAAGGGGTAGCTGCTGGAACCCTAGTTGACCGGACGGAGAGAGCAGCGGGTAAGAGGACCTCGGCGACGGCAGGCACCCGAAGGGGAGTGGAGATGACGGCAACGCCGGAAATGATGGCTGTGGAGGAATGTTCTGCAGCTGCGGCGGCGGAGCAGGGCCGGTCCACCGCGGGGAATCGAGCGGAGCGAGCGGGGAGAGACCGGAGGAGAATCGCTTGGGATCGGAATCTATGGCGGCGCCGGAGACGGAGCCGCGGAGGAATCTCATGTAGGCGGAAATCGGAGACTCCGCCGCCCCATGAACCGCCGGAAACGGCGGTAACGGGGACGGCGGCTGAGCTTGAACGCCGGAAACGTGGCGCTGATCGCCGATAAACCCTCCACCGCCCAGAATCTGATTGGTGGGGAGCGGCTGAAGAGGAGGAAGAGGCCCGCCGGCAACGTTCATCAGCGGCGGCGGCCGGTTTCCGATTTGCGCGAGCGGCGGCGGGCGAATCCTCTGCAGCCGCGAACTCGGCGGCTTCGGCTGGTGAATGGGCGACGGGGTAGCCATCCTCTCATGCGCCGGAGATCCGGTGAGCTTCTGAACCACATCGCGAAAATCACTTTTATTTATATTATAAACCGGCGGCTGCTGCGGCTGAGCCGCCGCCGCCGCCGCAGGCGGTGGCGGCGGAACCTCATTAATTATCTGAGAACTGAGAAGGCTCTGATTCTCATATACCGGTGGCCTCCGAACGGGCTTAGAAATCTTATGAGAAATCTTGCTAAGATTCTTCAACATAGCATCCGTTCCGCCATTATTATTAGCACTTGAAGCAGATGTAGTAGTAGTGGAGGAAGAATCAGCACCTTTATCCATCAACCCCCCAAACACTTCTTCTTCTTCTTCTTCTTTCTCTTTCTAGATATCTCTCTCTCTCTGTAATTGTGTGTGCTTCTGTGTGGGGCTGTGTCTATATCTTTTTGTTTATACCAAATCTTTCATGGATAGAATTTGATTTGTTTTTAACTTTTTAATTAGAATATTATTCAATAATATTTCTTTGAGTTAATACCACAAATGGTCCTCTGACTATTGAGGTAGTACTCCTTTTAGTCCTTGACTTTCAATTCGACCACAAATGGTCCTCTGACTTTCATTTTTGACCACAAATAGTCCTCCATTAAAATTTCTGTTAAATAGGTGTTAAATCTAGGGGTATTATCGGCAAATTGATATATATAATGTCCATAAAATAAAAATGTTTAGAACTTTTCACCAACAAGCATAATTGAAACAATTAACAAATATAAATACTCCTAAATAAAAAATAATGCACCTTATATCTTCTTAATTATGCGTACAAAATGAAAATTTAATATTAGAGCTATCTGATTTAATTTAACCAACAGATTAAAATGGAATTTTTTTTTTCAAAAATCTTGCTTCCAGTATTTTCATGGTTGTTCATACATGGCCGATTAATATTTTTCACTCTTCATTAATCAATCAAACATTTTGTTTGGGACATAACTGAAGGTCGTCACCGTTGAATTAATATAATTAATCAATTACAAATTACGAACATTAATCATGGATTTTTATTTAATTTGTTCATTTATGTAATTTGTCACATCCATTTTGTTTTTATATTTATTAACTTAATGTTTATTAATATTTGAAATTAATTATGTTGTCATATAATTATCAAAAAGAAGTAATCATAATAATATTAATCAATTTGACGATATTACCCCTAGATTTAACACCTATTTAACAGAAATTTTAACAAAGGACTATTTGTGGTCAAAAATAAAAGTTAGAGGACCATTTGTGGTCGAATTGAAAGTCGAGGACTAAAAGGAGTACTACCCCAATAGTCAGAGGACCATTTATGGTATTAACTCTATTTCTTTTCTAGAATTGTCTTTTATACCCTCGTAATCCTGCCGGGTCAAGGTGTAGAGTCTTTGGGACAAAAAAGTTTTACGTTTTAAGAGTAAGAATTGTCTTTTAGACCCCTCTCCTTTTTACTCACGTAACGGAAGGATGAAATAGCGGGATGTGTTTTAAATATAAATGTTTTAGATTTAATGTCTACTTTTGGATAAATTCTATTCAACCATACCTTCCTTAGTTCATTCACCATACTATATCAGTATATCGTGAACCTCGTAAACTCGTTTATAAAATTCTTAAAGAGGTGAATTGGCTTAATATAGTTTTAAGATTTAACACCAAACTATATATTTCTGCACACAAATAATACAATCCAACCCCAAACTACCAATGTTCATAACAAGAATTCAGCATTCGAGGGAAGGAAGAAATAGTTCAGCATTCGCCTTATCATTGGATTGTTCAAAATAAGTCTTAAGTGATATTTTTCATTCATTAGAATAATGCTATATGAGTAATTTTAATAAGTTCGTACACGTACTAATGTGTGCAATTTTAGACGGAAAATCTTAGTCATGAATTCGTATATTGTATTAAATTTAATTTTTATTAAAATAATAAAAATTTAACGTGACTATTAAGTTCGTACACATACAAGAGCTCAATTTCAAACGTCAAATTTTAGTCATGAATTCATATCGCGTACCAAATTTAATCTTAAAATAATAAAAATTTTAGATAACTATGAAAATGTACTAAAATTAGAAAAATTATATTATATTTCATTGTTGCTTATCGTAGCAGCCTAGCAGGTTTGGCATGACCACAAGCTTTGTAAGTGGGGACAAAATAAAACGACAAATGTGTAAATACGATTTTATAATTTATTAATAAAAATATCTGTTAGTATAATATACTCCGTAATATTGAGATTATACCCTAAATATCCGGAACAATTTTATAATATTCTTTAATTAATAATAATAATAATAATAATGATGCATGGTTTGGAGCTTTTAAAAGGCGAGAAAAAAGAGGACTATGTCTTTGAACCCCGTAATTAGAAGATGGTTTGCCGGTTTGGGTGTAATCCTAAACTAAAGCAAAACGAGGAATGGAAGCGTGTAAAAGCATGATGTCCGTTGGATAAAGTGATAACGTTGTTGAGTTTTACTCTTCTTCACATGCAAGACCAATACATACATCGCTGTTATATTTCGACTCTTAGGGTGTGTTTGGAAACCCGGAAAATGATTTCCGGAAATCATTTTCTGGGTTTTCTGTGTTTGGCAAGGCTTGGAAAACCCAGTCAACGGAAAATGATTTCCGTTGACCGGGGAAAATCATCCAAACACACCCTTAATTAGATGGCTATGACTAATGAGTACATGGTCTTACGATTCGTTGGGATATAAGAATTTGATATATTGAGTTAGAAAGTGTGTCACGGAGAGATTTTTTGTGCACAGTAAATAAATGTATAATTTTTATGTGTAATTAAGTTATTACGAATTGTCCAAAATTATTTGCTCCTGCTCTACATTTTCATGTAGTGATTATGAATTGCCCGAATTTATTACGGAGTTGTATTTTCTAGATTTTCTTTTCCCCTATTCGTGGGTCCAAGCTTGGTCATTGTTAGGTAGGTTAAACCTGCGGATTGCGTTTGATTAATTAGGTGCTGAACATGGTTTGCGTTTTCATTTTGTCCTTATAAGGGTTAGGTTAAACTTAAATATTATAATGATACTTGACCTCAAAAATAATATATATTTACTATAAATCTACAATAATAACGATGTTTAATCTCAAATTTTAAGTTATGAAATATATTTTTTTATTGCTACACTATAAAATATCAGAATAATTACTATAAATACAAATAAAGGAAATACGAGTAAATAATATTATATGATGCTATATATTAGTTCTCTATTATATTTGTGGTGAACTAATCATGTCAACATTGTTAATTTTTTGAATAATAATTGATAGATAAAATTATATATGATAATAGGGGTCCATGCCTTTCTAGTGTATATGTTGGGATAGCAAAGATATAGAAGACTATCGTGCTTATTATTTGTAATAAAGTATAATAGATGTGTAGTAAGAAAATGGTGGTTGAGTACAATGGGTGAAGTATAACTTACATGCCATAAGGTTATTTGGTTATGAGTCTAATTTTTACCAATACCTTCTCGATCATTTCTGTCACACATATAATTCATAGTTTTCTTGTCGCCGTTATCGATTATTACACATGAATAATGTTGGTTTACCCTTGCACATTGTACACCTTCAATTCAGGCAAAAAAAGTTGCATGTGGTCGGGTTGACGATATCCTTCTTGGTTAGTCAAAGTAGGTTGGGCAGACGACGCATTCATGTCGTTAGACTGGTGGCCTAGTTTGACCAGAGTAAGAATGCCGCTAGTTGTTCGGAGTTAATCCACTAGATTTATTGTACGTATACGTTATTGGATTGCATATTCAAGACACTAAGAATATTACTTGTTCAGAGTTAATCCACTAGATTACGAGTAGTATTCTTACTCAGGTCAAACTAGGCCACCAGATCCACTAGATTTATTGTTTGGTTATTAGATTAATTATATTATTGTATAACCACATCAGCAATATTAGGTTCATGACGGTGCACCGCACGTGCAACTCAGTTGCTTCTTGGGTGCATGATAGATGTTAGTTTTACAATTAATAGGTAGTCAACGGTGTGCCAACATCGTCGTTAATATAACGAGTGTAAATAGATAATAAAATAATGATATAGTAAGGAATAAGTAAGTGTTTTATTATGAAAAATCGGATCCATTTTACCTTTTTGTAGGAGTTCATACAAGAGGACTTGGTGTATTGGAAGGGAACTAATTGGTGTATGACAGATCGAATCCATTTTGCCTCTTGCATTAGGAGACCTTGTTACAACGGGGAAATAGACAATAGAGTCAAATCGCACCAAGAATTAATATGAGATAATCCGCTCCTACTAAAATTAGATTAGTGGGTCTTGAGTCCCGCCTTATTTACATAGCTTGCTAGCCTCCCAAGTCATCCATGTCCCATCATAGTCGAGGATTAACGCTCCGACCAATTGCCAGGAACAAGAACCAACTGACCAGGCCTTAGTACTCCATCCATCAATAGATTATGGACAAAAACACATGAGCTAGTTCTAACAGCTGTAGTGCGATAGTTTCACTTAGTGTGATGAATTTCTTGTGAACACTAAACACTAAGTTGTTTTTATAGGCAAGTTTTCTTGACCGTGTATAATTAATAATCATATTGACCGTTAGGATGGATGGATCGAGGATGTAATTAAATGTAGAAATCATTAATTGTTCCTTAACTTTCCCAAGTAGGTATGATGTGTGTTTAATAATAGAGGTCTTATCCAATAAATATTTATAAATCGAATAATTACTACCGCCACCCACCAGTCCACCACTGGTGACCGTTAACCGTTTTGTTCAAAACGTTGACTTCTGGGCTATAACTGGGCTTTCTCCCCATTTGGACTAAGCCCAGCAACAGGAATTTATTAACAAATAGGCCCAAATTATTCAGGCCCACGAACAACACCACCTCGAATCCTGTGACGTGTCAACCGGAGGCCGCCCCCTCGCCTTCTGGAAATTCTAGCAAAAACCTAAAACCTAAATTCTCATCTCTCTCTCTCTCTCTATCTCTATCTCTCTCTCTCATCGGTCGCCGTTTGCTGCGGGTCAAACAATGGCAGACGTCGATAGTGCTAAAACCCCAACTCTCTCTGAGGTAAAATTCTCCGTCTCTTTCTCTCTAATTTCACTTTCATGTGTATGATCTGATTCTTTTTCATGAGTTGTGCTTCTTCCATCTGTATTTGATTTTGTTAAAGTTTGATTTTTTAATTTGTATTTTTCATCGGGCACTTGAGATTTTTCCTCCTGGAGAGTCTGGGTTGACTGAATCACTTTTAATTTGAGAACTTGTGGCGTAGATGTTAGGTTGATAAGCGTAGTTAATTCTAGGGTTTTTGCTGTTTTTGGAAGACTATCATGTTGAATTTCAATGTTTATTTGTAATTCCAAGGTTCTTGGAATGAAGATTTGTGGGCTGTATATAGATTTAAGTTAGCTAATTAATAAGGTTCTTTGGGTGCTAACTATATATGTGTGTGTGTGTGCGTGCCTGCAAATTTAATAGCTATAGCTGTTTGTGTGTGTCTAAATGCTGCTTTCTGCAGAGATTTTGATTCAATTTGACATGTTGTACTTGATCTGGAAACCTAAAAGCTTGCAGCTTTTTAGTTTTTAGTGTTTTCTGCCTTCCCCTATAGAATGTAATAATCGTTTGGAGAGGTAAAATTTCTGTGTCATCATTGGCAATTGCATACATGCTTAGTATACTGATTCATACGTGCTCCTAACTTCTCCTATGCATTTCTTCATAGTGCCCTCTACTTTGGTTTAGCTTTGATTCATTCTTTCGGAAATTCATGAACTACTACGTAATAATTAGTATGGGCATTTGATATAGTGGAAGTGGTGGTTGATTTTTCATGTATAAGCACCTTGAAAACCTCTTACTTTGGTTTTTGCTTTTAGATTTTCTCCTACCCAAGAGATCTTTTTCTGCATATTTCAACGTTTTTATTGTGTTAATTGACAGCAATATTTACTGAAAGAGAAAGAAGAGAAATTGGACACACCTGTCGAGCCAGTAGAAGATGATGCTTCTAAGACGACTGAAAATACTTTGTCAGAGGAAGTTGCTCCAAAAGCTGATGAATCCCCTGCTGTTGAGAGTAGTGCAGCTGCTGAAGAAAGTAGTGTAGCATCTGATGCTCCTGCAGTTGTAAGTGATGAACCTTCTGCCACTGAAGCTGCCAGTGAAGAAAGCAGCCCGAGTACCGAGGATGATACCTCAGGTGGTCAAGAAACTGCTGATGAAGCTGCAGATGTTAAGGTAATCCTAAGTACTGTTTGTTTTTTAATAGTGCATTTGCTATATTCTTTATTGCATATGCTGATTGTTTTTCTTTGTGTTACAATTGGGCACCAGCTTGAGACAGCTCCAGCAGATTTCCGTTTTCCTACTACAAATCAGACCAGACACTGTTTTACCCGATATGTAGAATATCATCGGTGAGTCAAACAACAAAGCAGCTATGTATTTGATGATTATGGTATTGTTCATTTAACAATTTTATTTTATGCTTATCAAATATTGATCGACTTGTGTTTGCCTTTCAGGTGCATTGCTGCAAAGGGTGAAGGTGCATCCGAGTGTGACAAGTTTGCAAAGTATTATCGTTCTCTTTGCCCCGGAGAATGGGTAATGTTTCCTCCACGATTTTGCACTACCCAAGCTGATCCTTTGTATTTTAGTTCATTTTTATTTTTGGCATCACACTAATCAATTAGCCTGTCCCAACTCCCAAATACCGCAATGCAAATTTTTTGGAGCATTATGGTTGCATTAAAAGATCAATTTAGTCATTCATGGAGTAGTATTTTAGATCACCAAACATAAAAAGCAATGAAACTTATGTAGCCAGGTAGGTAAAGGTGTTTTGGCAATTATTTAATTGCTTCGATAGTGCTATTGATGGATCGCAAGTAGGTATTGTGCTAATACCCTTATTTTTGAATTTGTACATGAGCATGATAAACAATGATACACGGTTCAACTCTGACGCTTGCATGTTATTATGTTGCTTCGGCTGCAGGTAGATAGATGGAACGAGCAAAGGGAGAACGGCACCTTTCCTGGTCCCATATAGACTACGCTTCCTTCAACGGAGCCTTGGTTGCTGTCATCGGCTTTGGAATTTGAATGTCACAAGCTTTTTGGGGTGCTGTTGAAGCACAATGAGATAATAATGTTTTGGCTTGTTTGTTGAACTAAATTCAAGTCAAATATGATTTTAGTGATCCTACTGCTCTTTGCAACCAATTCTTGCTGAGAAATTTTACTCAAAAACCTAATACTATCCATTATAGTTTGGACCAATTTGGCTCCTATGTTTCTCTTATAGTCAATTGATTGATCCTTTATGTGTTTTGGCTTTTGGTTACCAATTCTTGCCCATACTTAACCAATTCATCTAAATTTTCACAAATCACTATAAATCGGTGAAAATCAAGTCTAATTATTCTTGATAAAGCAGTCTAACTCTATCCTCCTTTGCTCACACTTTTTTCACATTTTTTGGGTATTGGGAACGGGTTTGACTAAAATGATATGATAATTATGCTCTACCTATTTGATCACTCTTTTGAAACGTCTTTAACTTTTAAAAGTGAATCTTATTATCATATCATAAATTAACGTGATCTTATAAGCATCAAACATAACAAGTTAGCTTATATTACTATCAATGATAGCAATTTTAGATTGTGGGAGATACACATAGGTGCATTGTGAGCACCAGACACTTTGAGCAGGTCGTAACGATAGGAGACAAATTTTGTGTTTTGTGGATAAGATAGTAATTTTAAGGTTACGTATAAATATATAATCCCCCATGGTACTATGGTAGCACATATGTTAATGGACTTAATGCAAAAATTTTAGAAAACATTCTTGAAAATGTTACACCATATATGGGGGCAAAATGGGAAAACTTGATACAAATCCTAGACCGGTGGACGTCGGATAAACCCAGTCTACCCTTTTCTCTTTGCGGGTCTCAACTCAGCAAACAAAGCTTTAGCCTTTAGCCATGGCGTTGCAATACTGCTTCACATCATCAACTTTCAAATCCCTCAAGCTCACCGCCCTCCCATCGCTTTCTCTCTTCAGACCCATTCCCAAAACCGCGCCTTTACGCCTAATCCCCCGCCATTCATCTCCCTCTTTTCCTTTCCCGCACCTGCTCAGAGCTCTCTCCGTTTCCGCCGTCCAATCCACCGTCGCAGACGCCCCTACCGCCACCGAGGACAGTAAAGGTTGCTGCTTTTTTCATTTTTCTTGACCTTTTCATAAGTTAATTTATTGGGTATTTGATAAAGATTGAATTTTGGTGACTAGCTGCGAAGCCCCCTCAGTGGAAAGCGGCGATAGATTTCAAGTGGATTAGGGAGAACAAAGAGGCTGTGGCTGTGAATATTAAGAACCGAAACTCCAATGCAAACTTGGAGCTTGTTCTGGAGTTGTATGAGCGGTTGCTCAATGTTCAGAAGGTTAGGTTGATATTGCATTGTGTTAAATTTAAATTTCTCTGATCAATGGTAGTATATGAAATTATTGGAGTTAGATTAAATGCCATTAATGTTGTTTACTGCATTTTCATTCCTGTAGTTTACTGTTTAATACTCCTTTGTAGTGTTAGTATCTGAGTTTTTATGAATATTGCAATTCCCACTTTGCCCACAAAAGGCGAAATTCCCTCGCCTCGGGTCTTTACACCCTGACTCGACAGGATAGTGGAGGGATAAATTACTATGACTCAGCATCCCATTAGGTGGGAGGACTATTGCCAGGTGTCCACAAGGAATCCACCACATTGGGTGTAACTCCCACATTGTTACTGTTGTTTGTATGTGTAAATTAGTGTGCAATTGGATTAAAGATTCATTCTCTGCTGGTGCATTAGCAGCTTATAGCGGGGACACTTCATAAACTTTCAGCTTTTAGCATGGGTTAAAAACGTTTTCTCCACAAAAAGAAAACGGAAACCATCGTTTTTTGAGAAAAATTGGGAGAATATGGGTGGCAATTGCCTGGATAAATTGAGAGAAGTGTAGTATACTCGTTCCTAAATTTCTCTCTCCAATGTTTGGTTGTCTTTGCATTTCGATGATATTGTTGTTGAGCAACTTCCATGAGGTTAAAGAACTATTTTCCACAGTGCTCTTTGTTGTGGAAGTTACGTTGTTTTTTAAAACATCATGGAGGCCTAGTTTCTTCTCAAGTGTAGCTAATTGTTAGTCACAGATAGCAGGAAGTTGAAAGGCTTCGTGCCGAGAGAAATGCTGTTGCAAACAAGATGAAAGGCAAACTGGAACCAACCGAGCGCCAAAAGCTCATAGACGAAGGTTTATATAACATTGTGTTGAACTTAGAAACGTTTTGTTGCCTGTTGTTATCTTCTTCAATCGTTCTTGTATTTTTCCAGGGAAGAATTTAAAGGATGCCCTTGTTAGTCTGGAAGAAGACCTTCTGAAGCTTACTGACGAGCTTCAGCAAGAAGCCCAGACTATACCTAATATGACACATCCAGATGTCCCGTTGGGGGGAGAGGATTGTTCTACTTTGCGGAAAATGGTACTATTTTAGACTAGTTTCTTGATCGCTCATGCACATGCACAGATTATACATCGTAATATCAATAAACGTATTTGTAGGTTGGTAAACCTCATGAGTTTAGCTTCCCGATAAAGGATCATGTACAGCTCGGAAAGGATTTGGATTTGTTAGATTTTGATGCGGCTGCTGAGGTATTTTCTATTTTTCTCCCTTTTCCAAAATTAGTTCTAGCATTTTCAGTCATGTATTTTGAATTGAACAATCTCGCTTTTTTTAGGTCAGTGGGTCAAAATTTTATTACTTGAAGAATGAAGCAGTTATGTTAGAAATGGCTCTCGTAAACTGGTCTCTCACAGAAGTAATGAAAAGAGGCTTTACACCGCTGACTACCCCAGAAATTGTCCGGTCCTCTCTTATTGAAAAGTGTGGTTTCCAGCCCCGTGGAACTACCACTCAGGTTTGTGAAACTGTAGCAACAAACGGCTTTTCTTTCACCTTGTTTTTTGGATGGCTAATCACTACATTTGTCCCCCGATGCTTTCAAAGTATTTAATTCTGTTTTCTTTTGAATGGGTCTAAATGTTTTTGCAAAAACACTGACAGGTTTACTCCATTGAGAACACCGATCAATGCCTCATTGGCACTGCAGAGATTCCAGTGGGGGGAATTCATATGGATTCCATACTTCCCGACTCGTCATTACCGTTGAAGTATGCGGCTTTCTCCCATTGCTTCCGCACCGAGGCTGGTGCTGCAGGCACTGCAACGAGGTAAACTCTAGTTTTAATATTTACTCGATACTATTTATATTTCTCTTCTATTTCCGAGTTTTAGTCATCTGGCATGAGAAAACATAAAATTTTCGTGACCATGCATACTTTTGGCAGGGGTCTTTATCGAGTTCACCAGTTCAGTAAGGTGGAGATGTTCGTATTATGCCGACCAGAGGAAAGCAACGCTTATCACGAAGAGCTTATTCAAATTGAAGAAGACCTCTTCACGTCCCTAGGATTTCATTTCAGGTTCATATCAGAGTTTCGTCTTTTTGTTCATTATGTGCATATGCGTTTGCCAAAAAGGCGGGGATTAGCCTTTTACCTGTATCTTCTATACTGCTCCCCCTTCCCCGTGATCTTTAGTTTATAACTCTTTGCAGAACAATGGACATGGCATCCGAGGATCTAGGCGCCCCAGCTTACCGCAAATTTGACGTGGAGGCATGGATGCCTGGTCTGGGCCGGTATGGTGAGGTAAGCATTTTTTTTTCCCGAATGCCTCTTGAATTGTATACTTGGGGGAACGAGAACTTATGCAAACTAATGAAACTAGTCCGAAACACCTACTGGGGTTTAAGATCGTATTTCCTGATGATCTTGAACAGATTTCCAGTGCATCGAACTGTACTGACTATCAGAGCCGCAGATTGGGAATAAGGTATCGCCCAGAATCATCATCATCATCTGCAAATTCAAAGAAGGGTAAAAACCTTCCTCCCCCGCAATTCGTGCACACGCTGAATGCCACTGCATGTGCAGTTCCGCGAATGATTGTGTGCTTGCTCGAGAATTATCAGCAAGAAGATGGCTCTGTTATCATTCCTGAGCCTTTACGCCCTTTCATGGGTGGCCTTCAGATAATCAAACCGAGACTCAAATAGGAAAAATTTGAATCCTGGTTCTTATTTTTTTTGCATTTAACATACTGTATCCCTTGATATATAGTGTTCTTTTGTTCCCCATAATATTTTTTTTTTTTTTTTTTTTTTTTTGAGAATTTGAATTACCTGCAAGAGCAGCATAATTTAGAAGAAAAGAATCTGTATTTAGCTTGTTCTTGTCACTTACCTGCAATTTTGTAGAGAACAAGATTTCTTATATGTGAAGCTTGCCATTTTTTCCCTAATATTTTAGTCAAATATTCCCAATTCATATGAAGTTATTAATTTCTCATCGTCTATGATGCATGAAAACTTTTAAGAATAGCGTTTTTTTCTTTATAGAAAATGCAGAGTCAAGCTTGGAACTTATCCGATCAACTTGATTGAGATTGTCTTGCGAGTTGCAACTGATATAATACGGAATATAAGATTAGTTGAATCTAAAATTTTGAATACCCTTTTTGAAATAAAATAAAATAAAAGCAGTAATAAGAGCTTGGATGTGATGAAAATTTCTGCCATTCATTGCAGCAGTTAAAAACAAAGAATGTAGAGCTGCCTACAAATATTTCTGCAAAAGCAGGACTAAAAGCTCTTCTTCCTATATACTAGTGTTCAAAAGAATGCCCAAGAAAAGCAAACACAAAAAATCAGTTTGCTTAATGTACACATTGCTTTCCTGTGAGAAATCTCTCCTCCTCTGTAATCTGTACAATCTGTGCTTTAAGTTCCCCTTGAAGCACAACTTCACCTGTAATATGAAGTTTGAAGCCAAGATGACATATACACATCTTGCAGATCGAGTTGATCCTATGGCTCTAGCTTCAATAATTACGATGCCTGTAAGCTCCTCTGGTGTTCTTTCCTTGGGGAGAGACCCATTCTTCTCGTCTCTCGTTTATTTGGTAGCGTGGGAGTTGTTTGTATATGGTGGCTCCGTTTGACACAGGCAATCTGGTAAAGGATTCACATAAAACGCCTCTTCTGAACGGAATCTATCCATTCCTTTTGTTCCTGATATTGGCCCTTTTCTCTTCCTCGGTGATCCTTGCCTGAGCATCCAACAATTAAAGACATCACGATTCACAATTTCTTGTGGTTTAGGGTTTAGGGATTGTACCTTCGTTTGTGGATTTCAATCAGGCGGGTTGACAGGTTACTGCCTTCTTTCATTTTCCCCATCTGAATTTTGTCAAAAAGGCGAACGAGTACTTTCCTGAAGAGTACGGGAAGGTGATTTAAGCCACGCTAATGGATAGTGTAACCTTAATTGGGATATACGAAATAGAAATGACTAAACCAAGGAACTTGCCTATCGGGAGAAATAGTTTTCCTATGTCCTAGGAACCGACGATGACCCTCAACTGCTCTTGCCATATTTCCCGAGTACGAAGGAATAAATATGTCGCTCTCAACTGACACAATATAGTCCAGCGCAGCCATCTGAGATGCATGGTTGACAAATGGCTCGAGCTCTGCAGCAGACGCCAACTTCTCCTGCAGGGATGAATCAATCGTCAAACCTGATGTCTCACAATAAAAGATAGCACACTGCAAAATTCTAGTATATACCTTATTCATTAATAAGGGATAGCGTGATCGTAGATCAGACATGCGGGATTCACCCCCATATATCTCCCCAGCGGCGATGTATATAGGAGTTTTTGACGGAAACCCTAGAGCTGAAAGGAACATTCCAACCTCCTTTGGAGTTAACGGGCAATAGCCTTTGGCTCTCTGTTCTAGCGGGTCAATGTCTTTCACTTTCCACCAGGTGGTGTTCTCCCTGAAAACGAGAAACAAAATAAAATTTACTGCATTTTTTAAAAAAATTACTCTACGATCATTGGTGCATCCACATAGAGGTTAGTCCTACCTGATTTCTTTTAATTCCTCGGCTTCTTCGGGTGATAAATCATTGGTGCATCCACTAAAGGCAAGCATGTCTTTTTCATATCGTAAATGTAAAGCAATATATGGACCATAGGATCTCATCCGGTCAACCAACAACTGCACGAATAACAGAACGATAAGACGAAAATCTGTAGCACGTGGGACAAAATGACAAGAACAGCACCACTGCAATTGAAGTACGAATGACAAAAAAAAAAAACCAACCTTTCCCATTGCCTCGATTTCGGGTGCAAAACGAAGGGCTTGATAACAAGCTCGGCACCGCAATTTTTGAATGTCTGGGGGAAGATTATTATTAGCTAACCGAGAATCAGACTTTGCAGCTCGAATGACCTTATATTCCTTCCACATTCCAGCTATTTCTTCCTCGTAGTAATCCATACCAGACCAACTTCTGAAATGCTTAACTGCCCTACTTGCATTTGCCAGTTCAGTAGGTAGCTTTTTTATGATCTTGACATCATTAGCCAAAGAACTAATGAAATGATCTTCATCAAAAACATCGGAGAAATTGCTGCAATCAAGGTATAGAGAAGTTAAAACGCGAGAGAAAGGTAGAGTCATGCACCCATGCTACACGGAACATAAGAGAAATTACACCACCAACACACGAAGAATTGGGGAAAAACACCAAACAGAAGTCCCGAAAATAAATGATAAGTTAAGGGACAGAGGAGACCTAGAATCCAGCCAAAACGAGCGTTTATCGAGCTCTGGAATCACAAGAGTAGCATTTATAATACGAGCAACAGCAACCATATCACATATCTGCAAACGACAAATAGTGACTCCTCTATCTCACACATAGCATAAAATGTAATGCAAAGTAAGAGAGGATAAAAACGACAAACCCCAGCCCTCATCTGGTTAAGCCCACCATTCGTATGAACCAGCAGGTAGCCTTGAGACTCCGGAGGAGCTAGAGATCAAACATACAATGAAAGATCAAAAAACTGCATACGCTTATTTCAAGCTCCAACTTATAATCTAAACAAAAAAGAACGCTCTTTACATGTGTACAATGAGCTGGGCACTACACAAGGAACATAGTTTCGATTCGGTGGTCGTCTCCATAACTTGTCCAGATTAGAACTCCGATTCGCACCATCCAACTGCCAAACCTAAATGGCTAAATGAGTGAAAACATGAAAGAAATATAAAGACATTGTATCATGAACACCAACAAAAAGTCAATATCACCAAAACCAAACCAATCTATGATAATAATAGTATAATACTAGCATCAAATTTCACATAGATCTTTCAAAAATACGTCCAATCAAAATATTGAGAGCAAAAATAAAACCTTCCCAGCACGCACGGGAACTTTCGACAAATGGGGTGGGAAAAATTCTTGAGTCCAGCTTCGCTCTCTGCTCCGTCTTTGGTACCCAAATTCATATAGCTACAATCACAACCAAAATCTTAATCAAAAACCAGTGTGTGAAATTGTGAATGACTAAATACACATGTGCATATATTAAATACATACATATATGTTTTCAAAAAAAAAAATACATACATACATTGACACATATATGCACACAGATAATGACAACTAAAATGTTTATACATAATGCCTAATCCCCAATAGTAAGACAAAGTAAAATACATGGTTCCAATCAAAGATTTACACGTGACCTCAAGAAAACCCCAAAAGAACTCTAATGTCCCTATTAGTGAAACAGACGTTCATAATATGAACCAAATAGACAAATTACATAAACACTATGAAATGGGAATCCTAATTTAAATACTAATCTCAATTCTCAAACTTTCTGGGAACTGAATAACCGATTAACATAAACAATATGCGTTTCAAGACACTAAAAACTCAAAGCCCTAGCGATGTACGGATTCATAAAACGAGAAATCAAAACTCATTTCCTTACCGTGGGGAGCTTGTCAGGCAACTTGGTTACCTCCGAGGAAGGGAAAATCACTTGGACATGAGCGGAGAGAAGCGCCACAAGGGCTATTGTCGCTATGGCGCACGTTAGCACCTGGCGCAACACCGCCACCGTCGTCCTCCTCCGCCTCTTCTGCATCATCATCGTCGCCGCCGCCGACTTTTCCTGTCACTATGAAAGGCAAAAAAAGACCAGAAATTTCAACGCCAATGCACAAAACAAGAACTGCCCTCTTTCTCTTTCGCTAAATTTGTATGGAAAGTTTGTGTATAAATCAGATTCGGGGTTGATTTAGATTCTTTCTTGCCTTTCTCGTGTTAAGCTGTGTATCTTAGTCATGGGGTGTGGCTTTTTTGCTGCTGGGTGGTTTCTTGATGGCATTTATATGCTCAGTGGAATTTATATTTTACTCCCTCAAGTCAACAACTACTTACAATTAATCCCTTCCATCTCATTTTTTATACATCCAACCCCCCCTTATCCACCCTCCACCCACTTTTTATTTTATTTAATAACTAATTCAAATTCGGTTAGAATTGCACTCACAAATTTTAATTCTTAGTCGAAAAATGTTAATATTTTTAAAATAACGCACATATATAAAATCAATCTCAACATTTTGCAGTTGTTTAGCATGTTGCTTAATACTCATTAATTGTCTCAAACTGCTGCGTCAACAAAATTTGACTATTACTTAGAGAAAAGTCTAGCATAGAGTTATTAAACTGATGTAAGTCCATATCAACAAAAATTTTCTATTCCCAAAAATAGCAGTTGGGTATAAACTGTGGACAACACTACAAAGTACAAACTAGTAACAAGCTAAGTTAATGTCAACAAAATAAAAATAAAAAGTAATAAAGTGATTAAGTTTACCTAAATACCATTTAAATATTTACTTTTCATTTATTTTAATCATTGTTGTTGCTGGGCTATTGACATTATTCTCCATTGTTTAATTTTTAAAAAATAAAATTTACCAATTTGACTGAAGTGTAAATTGTAATTTCATCAACTATATACAATTCTTTTTGCGTAGTCAATTGTGACTTATTTAGAAATGACAAATGTATAATTAAGAGACAAAAAATATTGCTTTTTTATAATTCAAAAAAAAAGAGTCATTTTTCTAACTTATATTATGGTCAAGGACTCCAAGAAGAATCGTGATAATAGCATATTATATAGCAATGGAGATCACAAAGAAATCTATTTCATCACAAAAAAGTGAAATTAATTTATTTTTTTACTATTTTCTTGGGAGCTGAGGTCAAAAGATTATATTTTATGAAATAAATATATTTTAATTACACCATCAAATAGGGTATGTATGATGGGAATTTTCAAGATCCCAAAATGTATCTAATTATCCCCTTTCGAGATGAAAGAGTATAAATATATGCTTCTTTTTTTTTTTTGGGCATTTTAAGAATCAAGATTCAAATGAGAATGAGACTCGGATATCTACTCTTTGTTAATTTTATTTTATTTTCTTTGAAACAACAAGAAATTAAGGTTACTTAAAAAGATTTCAGGTGGTAGTCAGTGAGACACTCTGTCTTTTGTCATGTAATGCTGAAGTATCCTCGCATACCACTCTGATCTCCTGAATCCAATTGTGCCACAGTCATTGACTAATAATTTCACATTGAAGTATTATAATTTACAATTACAAGTACAAAATATTTTCTACAAATTTTTTATAACACACCCATATTTCTATTTTTTGTAACTTATATATATATATATATTTTTATGGTGCAAACATGCATTAGATTTTAGAATAGTAAACATGTACACAAAAGAAAAATAAAATTAAAATATATGTGTTGGGATCTGAATGGCAGTATGCCAATGATTTCTGCCTGGAATTTTGGACAATAATTAAGAAGTGATGTTTAATTCTTACATTGACTACCTTACCAAAATATTTATGGCTTTCAATTCTTCCATCCTCAATAATGTTAAAGATTATATATATTCTTCATTGCTTAGAGACTTGGGAGTTTGAGTGCAGATCTCTAGGTGCCATCAACACATTACATTCAATTATAAGAGGATAATAAACACTTCAACAATTAGAGTATATAATATATATTAGTGGTTAGATCATACAAACGGATCGAACCTGTGACTTCTCACTTGGGAGAGCCACAACTATGCCGCTTGACCATAAGGCCTTCGACGATTATTTTATTCCCTTATTCAACTATTTTTTTCTTAATTATTATTGGTATTGACCTGAATTAATATCATAGCTAGAATGTCAACTATTACCAATACAAAAATATACTGATATTTTATAAATTATGAAAGTAAAACTATCACTCTATTTATTAAAGTGTCACTCTCAATTTAAAAAAAAAAAATTTATCAAAAAATCATACACATTATTATCAATCTTTTGTTGTTTTTAGCTCCATAAAACTTGACTTAGATTGAAGTCGTGGGAGTTGCTGTCTTAGAGATGCTACAAAGCAAGCAACTGAGACATCAACGTTCCAGCTTTCTCCATCAAGATTACAACATTGTAAATTATCTTATGATTTTAATGTCATTTTTTCCCACATTTTATGTGGTTCACACGACCAAAAACCCTAACTCATGGACAAATCTAGGCTTGTCACCCAACAATGAAATGTCCCTATCTTATGAACTTTAATTTGTTTGTTTTGTAGTTTCTTTTAACGTTATAAATTTCATCATCAAATGCTACACGTTAGATATTTTATACAAAATATATTAACAATTAATAATTAGTATTTAAAAATTAAATTGGCAGATTAGGTAATTAGTAAGCTGGATGTTAATATATATATAATTAAAAGGTTGAAGAATCAACTTATGTATATGTGCAGTGCATGGTTCATATTTAAGAATTCTGGACCTGCATATCAATCGTTCTCGACTAAGAGTCAAATTATGCAAATGTGACCCGAATGAGATTCAATTAATCTTACTGTAGAAAAAATATTACTATATGATATATGCCCCAAAATAAATGGTACTTAAAAATTTATATTCAGAACTTTGAATTATTTTTTACTATTTTTTTTTTAAATTATTACTTTTATTTTAAAAGAATGTTAGACCTTTGAACCCAATATTTTAACAGCATTCTAGAATGGATAGATTACAGTTGGACAGATTCCCATTGCTTGGCGCATTAGCCATGCAGAAGTTGACATTTCACCTTTAAGTTTTTTTTTTCTTTTAAATAAATAAAAATTACTACTGACATTTTACCTTAAGTTAAAGGGCATGCAAAAGTTGATTTTATTTGTTGTTATTACCTAAGTTTTTCGATATCATTAGATTACATCTTAAATCTCATAAACTTGTCTTAGAAACATGAGGAGGTAACTTGAGGCTAGTATAGTCAATATTGAGATCCACACCTCACTGTACACTTTTGCGCACAAAATTACAAAAATAAAATTAATTTTTTTTTATATATATATTAGTCTTTTTGTAAATATAACGGAGGTAATAACGGCCTGTCAATGATGTTATCTAGTAGCGGTCAGAGTGGAGTCATGACTCATGAATTCAGTGGCCACTGACTGGTTATATGTATGGTTAATTATCATAAGTGGATGTACTTATTATTATTGTTTGGAAAAAAAAAATATGGACCGACCAAGGCCATTTTACAATTTAAAGTCAATGTTACCTAACACAAATCACAATGAAATTCTACACCGATAATGTGGCACTAGCAATTTTTGCTTACAGGTGTGTGGTCAGCTTTAATTTGATAATTATAATTTACAGACGTGGTAGAATATATAAGAATAGACTAACAGTGTTAATTTTATTTATTTATTTATATCTTTTAAGTCCGACAAGTTCTAACTCTCGTTAAGGAAATTTGATAGTGCATCAATTTGGATTTAATTAAAGATTTAAAATTATAGCTAAAAAATTGATGCTATTGTATTATTGGGCTCGACATTAGTATTGGGCTAAAGCATTGTTTTGGTTGGGCCACAAAGGAATTGAATAACAAATCTAGTCTGGCTTAGCTCGGAATGCAATCATTATATTATGGCTATGGTCCACTTTACAAAGTAAATTATTGACATAACGTTCATATTTAATATGTTGAATGTTCATTTTTTAAAAGTTTATTTTTAAGTATATTATTTAAAAATAAACTTTCAATACATTAAAAATGAATCTTCAATATATTAAAAGTTAAAACTAAACATTTATCTAAGGTCTAGTATAATTGGAAAAAGGGTAAAATAGGCTCATAAATTTTACTCAAAAAGTTAATTAGGTCTCTAAACTCTTAAATATGCAATTAAACCCATAAACATGTTATTTTTGGTGTATTGAAATCCAAAAATCGGTTAGTGACTTATAATAGCAGGTCACTAAGGTTCCAACGATCATTTGACCAACTCCTCGTAACCATCCAACCAACTCTGGTGACCCTCTGATCGACTTCCGGGGAGCATAAGGTTGCCTTATGCCTGAGAAGGCGGCCAAATATGGTCGCCTTCTTCCGGAGTTGAAGAAGGAGACCTAGTGTCGGTCGACCTAGTTGAATAAGGTATATTTTTACTTAAAATTGTTTTATTTGTGAATTTTATAGTGTGGAAACATTTTTATTATACAATTATATTTGAATTACAAAATTAACAAAATAAGTTTTCGTCATAAAGATATACTGATTTATTGACTAAAAGAATTAAATGTATTTTGATAAAAATCGATGAAAACAATGTATTCAACATTAAAAAAAAAAAAAAAAAACTAATTTAGATTTAGTAGTAATTGCCACCTATCAATTTCACTCTGGTTGGAATAATAATAATTACCTCTCTAAATTATAGCAATCCATGGATGAATATCGAAATCTATAAATTTAACGTATATTCGTTCAAAATTTTATTTATAATAGTTGCACCTATCAATATCACTATAGTTCGAATAATAATAATTATATTTCTCTAAATTATAGTAATGCACTGATGAATAGTGAAATCTATAGAAATCTCTAGATTTAACGTATATACGTTTAAAATTTTATTTATAATAGTGGGTACCAAAAATTAGTATAAAATCCTAGCCAAACCAGAGGGGAAAGACATCATTCATTCAACATTTGCTATTCACGAAAAAACAACATTTTCACCTTTCCACAAAGTTGAAAAGAAATTGAAAATGTTGAGAACAATGTTTTTTGTATTGTTTTTTGTTGTCATGGCACAACGTACAAGTCAGTTGGTGCACAAACCATACCCTCCTTGTGACAAGTGCAATTGTGTCGGAAATGCTTGCCGGAGTAGATTCCCGGACGGGGAAAAGCTGGAGTGGCCGGAATTGGTCGGAATCTCTGAAACCATAGCCGAGGTGACAATTTCGAAGACCAACAATTATGTAACGATCGTAAAAAATTATGATACTTGTCCTCCTAATGTGGATAATTGTTGTAATCGGGTTACGCTTTGTATTAATGCGTGCAAGGGTAGTGTTGTAACGCATGCTCCAGTCGTTGGATAAATTTAATTTTAATTTGAATTTCACTATCAGTGAATTTTTGGGAGAAGATCATATCTTTTGAGTACTACTGACTTTGTTACAATGAAGTATCGGTTCATAACTACTTTTTCAATCTATAACCTACAGAGCAAGGTCTTGGCGAGAAGATCATATCTAATTTGCCTACGATTTAATCTATTAATGCGTATATACAAGCATTTAATTTAGAGATATAGATCGATATTTATACTTTTTTTTCTTTTAATGAACATATATATTACAAATGATGTTCAAGACCTAGTGATGGTGGAAGTTCTTGCTCTCTGAGAGACCCTCACGTGGATCAAAGGCTGTGACTACACATGTGTTCGCCTACAAATGGATTGCTTAACTAACTACTTTGGCCTTTTCAAGGTAAGTGTGGATCGCTCTTACGCTGGTTTGATTATCCATGTTTACAAATGTCTCATTGAAGTTATGGATGGTTGTGTGGTCCAATATGTTTGTAGGGATATTAACCGCCCTACCCATGCTCTAGCCAAGGTTGAAGGGGCACGAGCGGGTCGCACTGTGTGAAATGACGGTACTCCCATATTTTCTAACCTCTGTGCTTTCATAATATATATATATATATATATATATATATATATATATTCATAAATCTTTATTACCACCACCTACCTACCCAATTTATGAGTGTTAAAAGTAGGAGCGCACGTGTAGCCTCCACCTACCAACTTCACTATACCGTTTGACCCTATTAACTCTCACATATTTACACTTATGGTCATACCACCTACCTGGCTACCTAACATATATACTTATCTATTCCACCACCTACTAACCTAATAACGCATTCTTACTACGGCAACGAGATTTACTTAATTAGAGCATACTCTTGAACAATGACTTTAATTTGAATTCCTCTCATTACGCAAAAACAACACATTGTTGTCAATACTATCTATTTTATTATTATCATTATTATTATTATTATTATTAAATTTCTAATACAATAAGAATTGAAAGCACAACTAATATTTTATCAATTACATACATGCCATTTTTTTAACAATCAACATTTATATCATCTTTAATTTATGAAAAAACACACCGTCACTACGCGAATGTGCTGAGGGTGAAGCCCGTCATTAAATAAAATTTGGTGAATTAGCATATTCACCCACACAAAATCGTATTACGAGCGAAAGAAATAACTAATATGGTTGAAATTTTAATTATAGCATTTACATACATCTCATTGAATTATGGCTATCTATATATAAATGATGAAATCCACCTAGTTTGAAAGTGTATTTACAATACTAGGCACCAAGAACTAGTATAAAACCCAAAGAAGAGGGCAAATAATGCATCATTCAACATTGGCTATTCATTAAAAAAAAAACAAACAAAAATATATTTTAATTTCTTCCTTCAAATTAAAAGAAAAAAAAATGTTGAGAGCAACATTTTTCATGTTTTTATTTCTTGTTGTACCACATCGTACAATCCAATTTGAACACAAACCATACCCTCCTTGCGATGAGTGTGAGTGCGCCGGAAACGCGTGCAAGGATAAATTCCCGCCGGAGGTGAAACTGGAGTGGCCGGAGTTGGTCGGAGTTGATGAAATTGCCGCCAGAGAGACAATCGGAAAAACCAATCCCTATGTAACCGTCGTCGCACAATACAAGGGCTGCACTTGCACCGCTAAAACTTGTTGTAATCGTGTTAAGCTTTGTCTTAAACCTCACCCAAATTCTGTTATTACAATGATCCCAATGGTCGGATAAAATTTATTCCTATCTATTTGTAATAAAATAGTTTAATGTGTATTATCGATGAATAATTGTTGAGAATGAAAATGTAATATATATTTTTTTAAGGTTATATAGCATGGTCCATATATATCTGATTACGGGTTATGCAACACCAACTTTGTTAATACTTTTATGCATTAAATGAATTATATTTACAAATTACTTTTACTTTTGGTAAAAGTCAATTTAAAAGAATAGTAATTCTTGCTATAAGCTAAGTTTGCACGCATAATAAATATTTACTCCGACAAATTTTCGTCTTTCGGAGGTTTCTCAACTTTCACTATATCATCTTCATCTTGTTGGCGGTGCACCACCTCTACCAACGACTCCACCCCATCTTCGAGTTTATCTCCTACTTCTTCCACCTGCATTATTTATATTTATATATTTCAATCATTATTCTAAATCTCGATATCAATTCAAGCTTGCTGTTTACTTTAATACCAAATTAAAGAATGTGTTCTGTCTGATATGGGCTAAACAAATTAAATTATTTTCCATGCAAATTAAAAATGACCTTATCAATGAATTCTCCTAATGCTTGGGCATACTTGTCAGCTTTCTCCGCCACATGTTCGATCATCACCACCGCATCTTTCAGTTTCCCGGCCGGCAGATTCTCGCCGATCTCTTCCGCCACCCTTTCCACCACCTCCGCCACCTTCTCTACGCCGTGTACGATTTCTTCCACCTTGTCTATAGCGCCTGGGATGGACGCCCAAAAACACACAAAATTTTAACAAACTATAACTAACAAAACTGACTATTCAAGGATTGAATAATCTTAGCTTACTTCTGATTTGCAGAAACGATCCAAATTTATGACGGAAAATTGGTATAACCACTGATATCAGGAGTCCTATCGGCAAACCCTTTCTGCAAATTAAATCAGCAGAAATTTAATTATAGTTACAACCAGATGTCCAGATCAGAAGAAAAACTGAAAATATTATTTGTTATAATATATAATTAATTAGTTTATTTTCTTCATTCCATCTTTTACTATGAAGTTTAATTTTTATGGGTTTCAACTTACAGTGGATTCGAATCCGGTGGTCCTGAAGGCAAGGGAATTCCTGGTTCGCTGAAACAGACAAGAAGCCGTCGGCACATTTTAGTCCTGTTTTGTAAAATAGTTAGTTAATTGTTTAATTTTGACTTATTTAACCACTATTCGCTATTTGAATTGATTAAACAATCAATATGAGTATTTAATTAATTAGTTTTTTATAACAACTTATTATTCCAAAATGTTAAAATTCAAAATGTTAACTTTTTCAATCAATTTTTAAAAAAAGGTCAATTTAAATGTATTCACTATCGGCTAACAGCCTAACAACTGAAATTACCTATTAGGGTTTACAAAGCTACTTTGCAAACTCTTATTGGCAGTTTTTTGAACTGAGGAGCATAGATTTAAACATCCCAAACCCAACGTCTTCGAACCCCTGATGTTCTTTGAGGTTGTCGGTCTAGAATCAGCAGGGTTTCTTGAGGAAAAACCGGGCAAACGGATTGATGATGTCGCCATTGATATGATGAACCTATCCTAGCTTGTACTGTACGTTATCTCGATAGATCAGACTGTACTTTTCGAGGCGTCTGATCTGTATGTTGCAGGGAAGATATAAATGGATGAAATTAAGATAACCAATGGGAGAAGATGGAAAGACTTAATTGAGGTTTTGATCGAATAGTAGAATTGAAGATAGAATTGAATATTTGGGTGTCTGGCGGTCTGGGCACATTGCTAGCTTGCGGCATATTAAATGCATTATATACAGCGCGGCCATGCACTTTGAGTTTATCTGCGATTTGATGTCGTGTCTGTCAAGGATGTTCTAATAATTCCATTGTTCAATAGTGGAAAACGGTGCAACTAACAGGCCATATATATGTTTGATGAATAATTGTCGAGAATATATGAATGATGGAGTTATTACGAATAGACCCGGAGCAGATCAACACGAAGGGAATCAAGTTCAAGCACCGGAGGAGAACCGAAACCGGCCGACTCGGCCGACCTGCACTTGGCCACGAGGTCGATACTTGGCCGAGCTCCGTGCTCGACATGGTGTCGGGTCTTCGTGTTAGTGTGGTTATTGCGGCGTTTGTTGTGGTCCAAGGAAATTATATGTCTGCCGCCAACTCCACCCAGTCGACCAATTAGGTGCTAGACGGCCACCTAGGGAGCAATTCGCCTTGGCTTAGAGGCGCCTAGCGTTTAGGAGACCGATTTTTGCTACAGTTCTCGGATCCAAACCTATGCCCAATATTAAAGCCCGAAAAATTTAATCTTTATATATTTATCACTCCCCCACAAGAATCAATTGTTATGGTTTTGAAAATATATATGCACCAATAAGCACCATGGAGAGGTATAAATCACTTTAATACAGTATATAATTGAGAACAAAAAAAGTAAATATCTTTAAATATATAAAACTTGCCCAACATGATATTATTACTACCATTCATATTTTATGACAAGCATCACAAGTCTTCAAATTTAAAAATAAATCATCCCAACTATCCCTTTTAAAAATGAACGTACGTGTCCCATAATCTCGAACCAAGATGGGCCTGGGTCAAGCTAAGGCCTAACATCGGACCATATCATAGGTAGATTAATTAATTAATTTTGTCATCTAACATTACGCTAACAAATATTACTTACATGCTCAATAATCCAATGAAAGAAGGTGTTGGTGCTTTATTGGATATGTGTTTTCTATTTTTGGCTGAGGAGAGTTGAGATAAGATGGTAAACACTTATTAATTAGAGCAAATTAATTCACTCTATTTGAGATTTATTGATATTTAATTAGTTCATGAATTCAACTCAAATTCAAATTAAATAAAATTTTCAAGTATATATATCCACATGGTATGGGCTTAATTGAGACTTCTATATATCAGAGTATAATGGAGTAAAGTTGCACATTTGATACTAGCTATATCTTTTGACGTAGTGGTAAGAGCTTAATCTTAACAATTTATATATGCTGACATATCTTTGCCCCACATTGTGCCTCTATAATCGTGGCCCTAGATTTGCTACCTAAGTATCTCGTATTATTAAATTATAACAGGGAAATGTAACGATTGGGTGTCAGATTCATACAGGTCAAATTCATATAACAGTATAACTAATCGAGTTCGATAGTTCTTAAATTAACGAATACCTATCATGTTGTCATCCATGCATATCCTAATCTAACAACACTATATATTGGATATTGAACAAGCTAGTATAAATTAGATATAGAGATGTCACATATACACAATAATCATATATATAATCTATAAATGACTCGAAATGATGAACAAATTTAAAGTAAAGCATGATTAAAAAGGTTACGTTAACACAAAGATAAGCCAAAATAAAAGAGAGACATAGCTTTACTTAAGGGCATTCGCAATGGTTAGGGTTACGCATGAGGCATGCATGCATTATATATGCAGGTTATTACGGAGAAGGGCACGATTGATCTGTACTAAGTTGTGTTTGTTTAGTATCAGATCTCACTTGATTAGTACTACATACTGTCATTAGCTGGAAATTAATTACAATAATGACTATATATATATTCCCTTACGATCAATGTAGATCCACCACCAGTATGCATAAATGCACCACACAGTGTTCAGAATGCACTGAAATGCACCAATGCACCACAAAATGCATTACACATTTACACAATAGAAAATGCACCACACCTTATCACATTTAATGATGTATTTTTGAACTGGTGTATTTATACGTACCTAATGGTCAGTGACCGCACAACTGGAAGTACTGTCTGCATGTGAACTTAGCCATATATATATATATATATATATATATAAAGATTCCACGGTGGACCATTCATGATGTGCCCTGGCTGCCCGCCGGCTTTCTAGTTTAGGAAATGCCGCCGCAGACTTATTTTATTCTTTTTTTTTTTTTTTTTGAAAAGTTTATGTAATTTACTTGTTATTTATGCCTCAGAGAAAGACAAGTTTATAAGCTTGGTACAAATAGAAGTTTCCAAGTATTATGAATATTTTTTTAATAGAAAAATTTGTCGTCACTACTTAGTGCATATACATTAGATATATAACTTTTGTTTACCTATAATAACATGCATGTAAACGATTAAACTTACAACGGCCCAGATATCTACTCGTCACTTATTATAGGTGCATTAGTGCATATATGCACATCCCATGGGATAATTACACATGCGTGTGTGTGTGTGAACCCCGACCTTATTAGGGATACAATTAATAAGGCGAAAATGATTAAATATATTTGGCAACCAACAAGTATAAGTGAACAGAAATAGATTGTGTTGCTATAGCCTCAGTATAAAGTTACAGAGTGTCACCCTACCTATTACATATATAGGTTCAAGTTTTATTCTATATAAAGGTAATGGCAACAATAATAGGCACTAATGGCCTCCTAATAAGTGTACCTACTCGCTCCCTCCATAAGTGTCAGGGCTCCTCAGTAATTGTCCTGCACTCTCCTCCTGCTCTTTGATGAGGCGGTAGCGCATTGGACTCTAACTAAGAACCGTTGTACCTACCCCTACTTCACTCTTTGACCGTTACTAACTGACCGTGTTGATTGCTTTGACTATTTCGGATAAGTCCAAATGTGCTTCGGGCCGGATTCAATTATCCAATCAATCCTAAAACTTGGAATCTCTTGCTCAATTCTTATTTGTGAAAAAAAGACTCGTGAATCACACACAAAACAAATATATTCAAATTGTGCACATGGTCGGCAGCGGAATTAATTAAAAAGTCAGCAAATTGGTAAATTAAATTACATCATAATCATCGTAAAATGAAATCAATTATTCATAAATACGCGGAGATCTGATCGACAATTAAAAAACCTAGTACCTTGTACTATCCCCATCAAATGCATGGCCTCTCCGCAACTATATAAACCCCCTCGTATCTTCATCACCCTCACCACACTCTCAGATATTTCTTCTTCATATCCATTAATCACAAAAACCCTAGAATTGAAGAAATGGCTTCCTCTTCAACCAAATTCTTGTGCTTGTTCCTCATTTTAGGCCTTGCTTCCCCAATCTTGGCCACCACCTACAAAGTCGGCGGCGAGCTTCTGGGTTGGAACCTGGGCGTTGATCTTAATGCATGGGTCTCCGACAAGGACTTCAAAGTCGGAGACGTTCTCAGTAAGTACCTCCATGCATGCATAATGCGCATTTAACTCCATGTTTGTGTCTCAGTGTTATGTGTGTAGTTAACATATTATTTATATATATATATATATATATATATATATATATAGGGTGGTCCTTAACAGGTGAACCTGCTAATTAAGATTGCACCGCAATTACTACATAAATGCACCACATCATACACAAATGGATCCTCCGTGTAGGAGCTGTGCATTCATGTAGAAGTTCCGGTGCAATGCTTCAGTAATTCACAGGTTCATAAGTTAAGACTGGTTCGCATTTGAACTCTAATACACACACACACATATATATAGTTAATTACCTTCAATTTATTTTCATGCGGGCATATAATATAAATTGGAGACACATAATCTAGATGTCATTTTGGAATAGAGTCCACAATATATAGTGAACCCTGGTCCATCATATAATTTGTCCCTGTTGACCATCTAGATTTGAATGGGTTAGTAATAGACAATTTAATTAACTAAGGTATTTATTCCGTGTATGCCATCAAATAATGGTTGCGAGTTAAAAAAAAATTGAACATTTTGTTTGTTTAACTAACATTAAATTTTATAATTTGGGCATGCAGAATTCGAGTATTTGCCAGTTGTGCACAACGTGGCGCGAATGGCAGATGAAAATGCTTTCGTTAATTGCATCACAGACCAGAATCTGATCATTGACGCCAGCGGCAGCACATCTGTTGTTCTGAACCAAGTCGGTGATTTATTCTTCACCTCTTCTGTCCTCACCGACTGTGTTTCCAATCTCAAGATGAAAGTCTCTGTGAAGTCAAGCTGATCTATCTCAGCTTTCTTCCATGGATCATCGATCTTCAATTCCTATATATGTCTGTCGTCTTTAATTTGTATGAATAACGTAGACTCTATGCATGCATGCATGCATGCTACCTATAAGTCTGCACGTAATAATAAATAGGAGCTCTTCAATGTATCTAGCTTGTTTATCACTGTGTACGTAATAAATATATATATGAAGATCGATTCGTTTAATTTCTTTCTACTTCCCATGCATGCAGGCTGTTTGAAGCTCTGATCTTGTCTGTAAGCTTCTAGCATATATAGAGCCGCAACAAATTAATACTTTCTAAATATGTGTGTGTGTGTGTGTGAACAAGAAAGATAATATGATATATAACTCAGGTTTATTTTCTGATTTTGTTGACTATATCATGAACCTCATTAATTTGCACAAGTCATGAATAGGTAAATTGAGTTAATATACTTTTTAAGACTTAACACCAAACTGTACACTTCTGCGCATAAGTAGTCAAACTCAAATCCTCAATGTTCGTTATAGGGATGGAACGTCCCAACCTGTAGTTTGAAGCAAGTGTTAGTTAACCTTATTAACAAGAAAGTTAATTTCTACCTTTTTTAGTTAAATGTGTTTTAAATATATCTGATGGTGGCTGGAGTCACAAAAGACACCTGTATCAATTGGTATATTGTACATTGACTCTCTAGAAACTATTATATATTTATATGGTGAATATCATAATTCTTGACTAATAAGCGTAAGCATTTTTTTTTTTTTCTAATGATGAGGAAAACCCTTTTTTTTTTGGTGGGATGACAACGGAAATCCTACGATCCTTTCTGAGTGTGAGTAAATTAAACCTCACCTTGACCCTAACCAGCAATCTTTTTCACCACAGGGAAATAAATCAGCCTAGATTATATATCCATAGCTGATCGATTTAAACCAAGGGGGCAAAGATTTGAACTCGTAATATTGTGGTTACAAGCGTGAATCTCTTGCCATCTTAGCTGGGTTACCGTTACCCCTAACCGTAAGCATTTGTTATGTAGGAATAGTAGTGGGCCGGGTTGAATTGGATAACATGAAGTTCAATTAAGTATGTAACATGCAATTGGGTTAGTTTGCGATGCATTTATTTGTGTCGTATTCATATGGCAATATAATTGGTTATAGGGTTTGGGATCGGAATTGTTAAATGGGTGAGTACTACCTATCGTGTTTACATTCATATCTTCATCTAATTGATTATATATATATAATCAATTAAATCAGTTCTTATATCGTGGACCGCGGTCCACAATGCATTGTGGACCGCGGTCCCCAAAATGATGTCGTTTTGATTAATGAGATGAATTCGCGCCACTCACTTTCTTTTCATATATACTGCAGTTTCTTTTCATATATACTGCAGTTTCTTTTCATATATACTGCACTTTCTTTTCATATATACATCACTTTCTTTTCACTTTCTTTTCATATATACTGCAGTTTCTTTTCATATATACTGCACTTTCTTTTCATATATACATCACTTTCTTTTCATATATATTGCACTTTCTTTTCATATATACTGCACTTTCTTTTCAACACAACTGCAGTTACTTTTTGATATAACTATAGTTTCATTCGATAATATACAACTGTAGTTATATCAAAAAGTAACTGCAGTTGTGTTGAAAGGAAACTGCAGTTGTGTTGAAAAGAAAGTAAAGTATATATGAAAAGAAAGTGAGTCGCGCGAATTCATCCGTCTATTTCATTAATCAAAACGACGTCGTTTTGGGACCGCGGTCCACAATGCATTGTGGAACACGGTCCACGATATAATTTGCGCAATTAAATAGGTTAATTTCCCATGATAGTTGTTGCAATGGCTCTCTTTGATTCTTTTTTATATATACCTTAAATATTCTATCAGCTCTGATCTATATATTTGACAATGACTATTCTTTGGGATCCATTATCTGCGTATCAAAGTGGAACACTACTTTTTGCACACTTACAAGAGGAAATGTAACAAAATTGAGTCCTTTTCTTGAGCCCTTTTGAGTGATGAAGTGTTGTCATAATAATGGGTTGACTTAATTACTCCACAATAAACTTCACCATTTGTTATCAAATATTTAAAAATTACGAATTTAATTCTTGTCAATATTTTCTTGATCGATCTTATCACACGGGGCTTATTGTAATGCAATTTGTCTCTCCAGTATAATTTACATGATATTACTATACACAGTTGAAGCTAGCCAGGTTTATTAAATGCATATTTCCAGATATCGAAAACAGATGTTCTCGTCATTCAAAAAAGAAGCACACAAACTGGATAAAATCATATTAGAATGGATAAATCACTCAATAGAAAACATCATAATCATTACAAACACATGCAGCACTGCCTCTATCCTGACGATCAAAAAGCCAAGAACACAATCATTACACCCAGAAACAAAGAAGCCGCTAATGGAGACACGGCGGCCGGGGAAGACGACGGCGCCGGAACTTCTTGCTTGGGAGCAGCCTTCGTCGCCGGAGAATCCGGGGTGGCGCCGCCGCCGGAGGCTGGCGGCGAAGATGACGACGGCGGCGTGGAACCGCCGGATCCCGCTGCTTCCACGTTGACCTCCAACTTCATGCCGCCGCTGCAATGGCCCATGACGGAGCAGATAAAATAGCGTTTTCCGGCGGCCTTTAGAGGGATGGTGGTGGCGCCGCTGCTGTCTGTGCTGATGGAATTCGCCGCACTGCATGACTTGTAGTCGCTCCCACTCACTTCATCCACCGTATGTCCACTCGGATAATTGAACACTGCAAATTAAATTGTAACAGAGTCAGTAATATTAAAAAAAAAAAGTTTAATTTGGTACAATTTCTTGTCACAATTTCACTTTTTGATGAACAAAAATCGAGAGATTTTTAATCTTCTGAATTGTTGATCGTGCTTGATCCAGTAATTTGTGATTGTAAATATAGATAGTGTAGGTGAATGAAATATAATTATAATTGATGTTAAAGAATACTATATCTATATCTATATCTATATTATTATCTATGTAACGATGAGAGCTTACCAAGAGAATCGCCGACTTTGAAAGTTTTGCCACTGGCCCAAGTTCCATAATCAACGCTAAGTGCCCACCCTGAGGTGTCTCCGACAGTGTACTTCGTACCCAAACTTGGTACAACAATGCACAATATGCTAAGAACCCCCAAAACTATACTTCCCACGCCAAAGATTGCCATTTTTCGTGTCTATTAGAGAGAGTGTGAGAGAGAAAGAGAGATGGTTTGTTGAAGATATGATGGAGCAGAGAAGAGGGAATGAAGCTTACTTATATACACTAATTAAGGTGTGAAAGACCATAAGATGCAGTCTTGACAGTTACCGTGTGAAAATTAAGACCATAAGATGCAGTCTTGACAGTTACCCTGTGAAAAAATTTCACTTTATGATAGGTTCTTTGCAAATTGATCCTTTAATTCCGCTTAATAACTTCTGAGTCACCATGATGTTGTGTCACCCGACCTGAGTTATTGTGATTTGTCTTTTCACTATTTTGTTGTGCTGAAAAATGGGATCTGGAATGAAGAAATTTTGCTTTTTGTGGACAATGGATGTGTGAAAGAACAAAGAAGATTAGGTGATTTGCATTAATCTAATAATTATGGAATGTGTGGTTGTAAAGGAGCTTCATCCATTATAGTAGCATGGGGATGGTGGGATTACTTAAATAATACTCTTTATTCTTTACCTAAACCTTTCACGTCTAGTATTCATTGGTTTGACTTTCGTTTTCTCCCATAAGAGTAAATTAGCGCATTTGAATTCTTAGTGGATCTTGTTAAGATGTTCTTTCAATTACCAGTCATATTATTTATTATTTGACTCCGACAACTGATTTGAAGTTGGGTTATTATGTAAAAGATTATTACTTTATTTATAAAGATTAAATTTAAAACAAGAATTAACCTTATTTATTAAAAAAAAAAAAAAAAAAAAGAATTAACCTTTTCTTCTGCTTCCTTTAAACGAAAATTAATCTCCTTTTATTTGCATTATACTTCAATAATTACATACCTTATGCTTTTATTTCCTAACTTAACAAATAAAGATATGATATATTACTAACAAAAGTAGGAATACATATAGTATTTTGGTGTAAAAAATGGCTTTTAGAGTAACAAAATAATTAAGAAGTTTCTGAAGTTGGTGGAATGGCGGAAAGTACTTCTTTACCTTTTCTTTTAATTATAAAAAACATATTTAAAAAAAAAAAAAGACACAAAGAGGGAAGTTTATTAAATATGAAGCATACCATACAGATAAAAAGGTGGATTATATTGGAGAAAGAATTAGATGGTTCCCACTTCCCATGCCATGAGGACATAATTAGAAAAAAAAAAGACACAAAGAGGGAAGTTTATTAAATATGAAGCATACCATACAGATAAAAAGGTGGATTATATTGGAGAAAGAATTAGATGGTTCCCACTTCCCATGCCATGAGGACATAATTAGATCAGTAAAATAAATTAAAAAGTGTCTCACAGGTGTCATACTGCCAGAGAATAGGTTGGTGATGAGGCATCATGAATTATATATTCATAATTTCATTACCCAATTAACTAATTAAAAATCATAAAAATCGTGTTAAGATTTACAGAGTATATTTTAAAGTTCAGGAGTTTAAATCTCCACATTTAAACCCTACTCCACTAACACACATCTTGCAATTTACTCTGTAATCAATCAATGTCGGAGCTCAACTATATATATATATATATATATATATATATATATATAGACTTTTAATCCGGACTTAAATTCCAATTATGAAGAGCATTTGTGGTGGGTAATTATATGATTTGTGGAAGATAGCAATGATTGTGTGTATACCTAACACAGCAGCCATAAACATGAAGAGGGTCCGACCACATGCTAACCACATCAACACTGCAATGGTCCTTTCAATTATCTGGAAATGGTTGGGACCAACTCACCTATTTTCCTCCAAACAGGCCAGGCCAAAACTCACCAACTTTCCCTTCAAACCTCTCATGCTTACCATCCTAATCTCCCACTTTACCCCTTAAAAACCCTCCACTTGTCCAGCTAAGGCCAGCTCAATTGATCACAAGAGTGAAGTTTGAGAGAAGAGACTAGGAATCGAATCTCACCAGCCACAGTATGGGTGAAGATTCATCGTTCGGGTTGCTCAGTTAGTCATAGGAGTGAAGTTTGAAAAGACAAACGAGGGATCAAGTTAAGACTCACCAAAGTGAGGGGAGCTCCTTGTGTACAATAAACAAAAGTCTAGCCTCTGCGTCCAGTTGAGTACTATAATTTACATCCTCCAAAATGTTTTGTCGGGGCGTGGAGGACTACTCTCTCCAGTTACAAGGGATGTCAAGTTACAAGGAGTTAATGCATAACGTGTGAGAAATAACTCTGGATCTGATTTCTTGGGACTACAACTTCGCCGATCCTACTAGCATCCCTTTCCACTGTGAATTTATCGAACAAAGAAGACGAGACTATAGGATCGAATTCGCTCTTCAAGAAACTGCTCGTCCCATACCTTCCGCCTGTCTCATATGTTATCTAAGATATAATTTGCCCAACTGCATGCAGATCTTTTCCCATACTATTTTGTAGTACAACATGGGGGGCAATTCAAGTAAGGCACAATTTTGTCTCTATCAAGCCCGCGTAAGTAAGGGTTTAGAGCTTGGATTGTTTTTCCTTTCACTTGCGACCCCACACACTATATATATGCCATCAATACCTAAAGCATGAATTCGAAGACCGATAAGATGATCTTCACAATTTGGAGGGAAGTGATAAAGCAACCTACTTTTCTTTTTCTACCCACCAACCTTCAATCTAAGACAGATGATCTCAACAAGAGAAAACTATGCACAAAAATGTGATGAAAGTATCACAAACACCATAAAATACCTCATAACATTACATCCTTTTACAAGCTTAGTAGCAATATGATGTTGTACTAGTGTTAACACCATATATAATCTCTCTGTAGAAGTTCAAAGCAAAGAAATTGGTTTCAAAACTTTTTTTTTTTTAATTTGAGTAACTCAACAGAGTTGCCAATATTGATGTCAAAATCTGTTTTTCTTCCCTACTTCCATTCTTCATCTGTCTTCTTCTTCTTTGTTTTGTAGTATCGCTACCACATAATTACTGCGAAGTATAATGTAAAATCCTACCTTCTTGCAAGATAAGAGCCCAAATGCATTGATTGAGTAAGCAAGGTATTATCTGCAGCTCCAATTGGCCTGAACCTGGAAGAACAAAGCAAGAGAAGAATCATGGTTTATCGGTAAGACATATGGTGTCCAAAAAGAAGGAACCGAACAAAGTATCTTGGAAAACAGAGGATAGCTATGGATCGCCCCGAGATGAAAGAATATCCTACCAACATACAGGGTATAACGGGGCATAATGCAGAGCCCCGAGAGAAAGATTTTGCTAAACATCAAAACAAAAAATCTTGTGTAATATGTATGTAGGTTTGATCACCGCTACAACAAAATACTATCAAGCTATCTATTCACGTCTTGCCCCTTGGAGTTAAGGATGTCATAGTAGCCTGTATGTTTTAAATGCATAGTGATGCGAGATCAAATGTTCAATTCTTTTAAGTTAACACGCAAAAGATAATCAACTAAATGGCAAAAGGTAATCGTATAACTAAACTGATTACAAAAGCTAATTTCAGTTGAACTAAGTGAAAGAGAGAAACTTTGACATCATAAAACTAGCATTTCTCATAAAACCTCAAGAAATACCTCAAGCATAGTGATATACAAATAATGAACATTGAAACTCACCATTTCAACCAACAACAGGCGAAGTATTGAGCCTCTACTCTCCCTCGGGATTTGACTCACTTGGGGCACTTTGAGATTGAATATCCAGTTTTGTCTGTTCTCTCAGATACATTTTGCTGCGTGCCACCCTAATCGGTCTACCCATAAACTCCTGAAATAAACATAAACTCTCACTGTTCCATACAATAGCCAACAACAACCGATTTGAATTCGAAAACGTTATCTAAAAACGAACACCATAAATCATTGATAGAGCAAAGCATTCAGCTGACAAGCCAACACTGCAACGACAAATGAAGTTTAGCATTACCTTCCCCTCGAAAGCCAAGAGTGCAGCTTCAGCGGCCTCCTTGGTGTTGAAGGAAACAAATCCATATCCAGCAGACCGCCTTGGATCTTCGAGAAATATTACCTCAGCAGAAGCAACATTTCCATTGTCAGCATTAAAGAATTCTCGAAGGTCTTTAGCTCTTGCTTGGAATGGCAAATTCGCCACAAACAAGTTGTAAATAGGCTTAGGAACCGGTGGAGAAGAAGGTTTCTTCGGCTTTGGTGTTGCCCAATTAAGCTTCAAAATTCTCCCTTCAAATTCCTATTTACACCACATAAAATGCAAAAAAGATTGAACTTTTAAACGACAACACATCGCTTAAATTCTGGGAAACAATTAGTTCTCAAATTCAATATGCTTACATACGAGTCAAGATTGGTGAGAGCTGCCACAGCCTCCTCGTGTGAACCCATTGTCACAAATGCTAAACCTCTGTTCCTACTCTTGTTATACATTGAAAGCTTACCCAGCAAACCAAATAATTAAAAGGAACAAGAAATCCATTTCAGAAAACAGAAAAACAAGCAACGCTCATAAACAAAATCAAATAATCAGGATTACGAACCTCAATGTTCACGACAGTACCATACTTCTCAAACAGCGGACGAAGGTCGTCTGCGGTGGAGTTCCAGGGAACATTCTGGGCCAGCACTCTGTTCCCAGGAGCTTCGTCACCAGACTGCACATCTTCTGTTCGACCAATTGCCTCAGACAACGGCGCAGTGGCTTGCAAGACATGAAAGCTGGGCGTTTTGGGCTTAAGGGGAAATGGAAGGAATAGAGACGAAGTGTGTAAGGAAAGAGTGGGCGGAATGAGAAGAGAAGAGGGTCGGGCAGACTTGTAAAGAGATGAAAATGAAGGGGGCGAAAAGGGCAATTCTTGAGCGCAGAAGTGAAGTGTTGAAGGAGAACAGACTAAGCCATGGATTGACATTTTCGCTGGACGATTTTAGAGAGTGAAACTGTGAAAGCTTTCAACTTTCAATGGCGATTTTTTTGCCGCTGCGTGGTGGGGGTTTAGAACTCTGCCGAGAAACGGATAAGGGGAGACGGCGATTCACAAAAAGGAAGATAACTTGAACGGCGCCGTTTAGGGGAAAGAGAAATTATGGATAAGTTGACAAGTTGGCACGAATCCTACTTGGCTACTTCCCCAACTCTATTGTCCAACCAAGGTTTTTATTTATATTTATTTCTCAAATTAATAATTAAATAAAATTGATATTTACTTTTAGTTATATAAACACACTACAAATGAATATTCACATTTTACATATTTTTAATTTAAATATCTTAAATATATTACACGCTTTTTAATATTGTCTCTCTTGCATGCTCAGATCTTGATTTTGTTGACGTGACTTATGTTTTTAAGTAGAAAGATCAATAACAAGTCTCCACATTAGACGAAACTTTTACATTATAGTGGTTAAGCTAGGCTTAGTCATGAGCTAAGTCTTTACCTTCAATTTATCATTTGAATACTAACTGAACTGCTCGTGTGAGCTCCGATCCTACCTCTTGTTTTTGTTCAAAAGGTTCAATTCTTAGAAGGATAAATAATGTTTTATACGTGTTAGAATTTTATTGTTTAATGATACAATAAAATGATGATGTCTCTAAATGCTTGTACACTAGAATTTCAACTGCTAGCAATCAAAATAAAAATTATGAATTTAACCTAAATTAGTTGACTAGTATCATTTGATATTCGAAGTCATTGCAATAATGTTTAAATAATTAATTACAAAAGAATATTGAAATTGCTATACATTATTTTGCTATGAATAAATTTATTAAAAAAAAAAAAAATCTTGCTGTAAGTTTGCATAAATATTTAGCCCTATCTACAAACTTTCCTCTTTGGGAGGTTTCTCAACTTTCAGTGCATCATCTTCATCTTCATCTTCTTTGTGGTGCACCAATTCCACCAAGGACTCCACCCCATCTTCCAGTTTATCTCCTACTTCTTCCACCTGCATTATTTATGTTTATTCCCATCATTAATCGTTGACACCCCGTAATCAAAAGTAATTTAATTCTGATATCAAATTAAAAAATGTGTTCGGTCTCGACTAAATAAAGAACTAATTACCTTATCAATGAATTCTCCCAATGCTTCGGCGTCCTTGTCAGCTTTCTCCGCCACATGTTCGATCATCTCCACCGCATCTTTCAGTTTCCCGGCCGGCAGATTCTCGCCGATCTCCTCCGCCACCTTTTCCACCACCTCCGCCACCTTCTCTACGCCGTGTACGATTTCTTCCACCTTGTCTATAGCGCCTGGACCCAAAAAACACACAAATTAAAATTTAAACAAACTATATATAACTAACAAAACTAACTATTCAAACGTTGACTAATTAAATTAAAGGATTGAATAATCTTACTTTTGATTTGCAGAAACGATCCAAATTTATGACGGAAAAACGGTATAACCACTGATATCAGGAGCCCTATCATCCAACCCTTTCTGCAATTAAATTAAATCACAAGAAATTTAATTATACTTACAATCTTAATTAGTTTATTTTAGTTTAATTTCTTCCATCTTTTACTATGAACTTACAGTGGATTAGAATCCGGCGGTCCAGAAGGCAAGGGAATTCCTGGTTCCGTGCCGCTGAAGCAGACAAGAAGCCCTCTGCAGATTTTATTTTATATATTAATTAATATCACAAAATTTAAAAAATTAAAATAATATAATTAAGCCTCTGAAATTATGACATAATGGGACGTTACTAAAGAAAAAAAAAAAGGTGAAAATAAGAATGAAGTTGAAAACCAACTGAAATTACCTGTTAGGGTTTACAAAACTACTTTGTAAACTCTTATTATTGCTAGTTTTGAGGACTGAGGAGCATAGGTGTAAACCTCCCAAACCCAAAGTTTTCAAACCCCTGATGTTCTTTGAGGTTGTCGGTCTAGAACCGGCAGGGTTTCTTGAGGAAAACCCGGGAAAACGGATTGATGATGTCGCCATTGATGAACCTTAGCTTGTACTGTTAATTATCTCAGACTTTTCGAGGCGTTTGTAAGTTGCAGGGAAGTTATTGGATGAAAGATAACCAATGGGAGAAGTTAGAATTTAGAAAGACTTGAGCTTTTGAATAGTTGAAGAGAGAATTGAATATTTGGGTTTCTGGGCAAATTGCATTATATATATAGAGCCATGCACTTTGACTTTTTCTGGGATGCCGTGTCTGTCAAGGTTGTTCTAAGAATTCCATGGTTCAATAGTGGAAGGTTCGCACCGTCTTCTTGACGAGCAACAGGCCGGGCTAGACAACTCCAATTAAGTTGATCAGACTATTAACTTAACAGTTACAAATTAAAGTTTTAAGTTCAATTTTCTGCAAAAACAATCTATTAATCTTTTTAATTTGAGTTGATCCGACAACCTAAGTTATTTTATGGTCATTTGTTAACTAGAGTTATAAGAAGGAATTTATCCAGTAAAGATTGATAGTGACTGCAATATCCCTAATTAATTAATGAAAACATGTTATGTTAAACAAAATATATATCACTAAATCAACTAAGATTAGTTTAACCAATATTTAATTAAGGAAACCTAACAACTCCTGTCATTGTACTATGAAAACAAGCATGAACGTACACTTCTGATATTGTCAACTATTAGCACGTTCCTAGATATTGCACTCGCGATTGAAAGGACATATTTACCCCCTTCAACGACGACCAGGCCAGCCTCCATGGTCGAATTTTCTTACTTTCTTTTTACTCGTATATTATCACCGCAATCAATGGTTGAAAAAATATGTTCTCCATCTCCATCGCCACCTAATTCCACCTCTCTTGAATCGTCATCGCTTCTGTAATTAGGTCATTTTTAGTGTAATTTATATTTTACAATTTGACGGGTTTAGTTAACTTTGTTTTACTAGTTTTAGTAAGTGAACTATCACGGGAAAAGTGTTTGGGAGAATAAATAATGTGGTCGAGATTGTGTTCGGTCGGTTAATATTATTAATTTTTACATATGATCTAGTCGAGTACAATTAACTACTTTGAAGAGTTAGAAGTAGGCCGAATTCAAATTTCTTGCATTATTATGTAGTTACTTGCATTGCATGTTCCAATTCCAAAGATGTAGGGGTAAACCTTAAATTCCACGTAAGTTTTATTGTTAATGTTTTTATCCATATCTACTACTAGGTAGACTGGTAGCTAGACTCACGTGCATATATATATATATATATATCTCCTTTTACACGGAAACGAATCAAGAAATTTCAAACTCTTCTTCAACCAATCCCTTCAAAGTCTTCTAAGAAACAGTAGCAAAGAAAATATTGCATCACCTATGATATATAATATCATGAAACTATAAAGTGCATATCTTCCTCTAGACTTACGTGTGATGAAAATATTGAAAATCGGCTCAAGAATAATATTGAAGTTCTAAAGCCAATAATTCATAATATAAAAAGACGATCCCTGACAACTTAAAAAGAGTTCACGATGAAGGATTCAATAACCTGCGATTCGAGTGATGTAATGAGAGTACGTCCACGATCCGAGGCCCCGGAAGAATCTACGACCCGGATAGAGAATGAGGACCCCACTACATACCCCAGGCCGCTAGCTATACCGATGTATTTTGAAAAAAAAAAAAAAAAAAAAAAAAGGAAATATTGTTTTGCTGTTATGGGCTAATATAATATTTTTTGGGGCAGATGGTCATAGTAAATTAGTCCAGCCCACAAGTTCAATTGGGTCTAATAATGCCATGGCCAACTTGTTAATATTCTGCAAATCTCTCTATTTGAGGTGGATTATAATTTTAATTTTATATTAAATTAAGTGGGTCAGACAGACAAGATTGGACCGGCCTATTTAACATCTACAATGTCTACATATATCACAACATTGAAAAAGAAAATTTAATTAATAATTGGAAGATAATTAATCCACTTTGAAATAATAATAATAATAATAATAATAATAATAATAATAATAATAATAATAATAATAATAATAATAATGGGTAAGAATCTCCATCAAGAAAATTCAACAACCAATGGGTGACATGGAACAAAAATTCAGCGCATCAAATACTTAAATGCCCATTAATTATTGAGATTGCGATGAATATAATCAATATTACAATTTCAATAGTGGTTTACAATTTCATCTTGACCAGACTCGTCTCACGAATAAAGATCTGTGAGACGGTCTGACACAAGTTTTTGCCTACATAAATATGTTCACATTTATGTTACAACTACAACATTATCCGATAGGGTGCAATAGGTAAACCCCGTCCTGTTCTGCATTAGAAATATCATGTGCAATGGACGCACTCGACTAAGAGAATGCTGGCATGAATCAAATTCATGAACTTCTTATATTAAAATCATGTTCCACCACTCAACCACAATTTTGAGACAAATTGAACTATTTTGTATTCTCTATAAGTTGAATACTACACGTACAACATTGACAACATGACACAAGTGACTAATGTATTAATGATGATAACAATTTAGGGCCTTTAAAACGGGTTTTGCCCGTCTGGCCAACTCGCCCCCGCCCCCTACTTAGGTATAGGGTGGGTTTCAAAAATAACAATTTGTCAAAGAGCGGATTTTTTTGGCCCACTCCGTTTAGCCCTGCAGACTTGGCAGCCAACTCGTGGCCCGCTATATATATATATATATATATATATATATATATATATATATATATATATATATAGGGAGAGAGAGAGGACTTAATATTTCAAATTTCTTGCATGCTAAAATTAAAAAAATAATACATTGACCTAATCATAATATAAGAGTTAATAATTATGAGTTTAAGTTCTAATTAAAATATATGATCAAAATGTGTGAACTCAAGTGAAACAAACAGAACTTAACAAAGTTGTGTAAACATGATATTAAGAATTTGGACTTATGTATATATTCAAAAACATTTACTATACAAAAGAAATATTTTGAACGGTGAATGTAGTTTATTGTGTGTGTATATACATAAACATATAACATATATATATTTGTCAATTTGTGGTAACGGTAAATAGTCATAGCAACAGTAAATGCACCAACCTACTAAAAGCAAAACTTTTTAATTTACACTCTTAGTGATGCTGACATAACAACTAAACGGAGAAATTTAGGCCTCTAGTTAAAGTTTAAACCACTAATTATTAGCATTAGATTATTAAATGCATGCCACGCACTAATGTTTTGGCACCAATTTTAACGGTGAAGATTTTATTTTTTTTTGAAATAATACTGACTCTTTTACATCGTAGGATGTGTTTATCTATACTTTATCAACATGTTGAAGCAAAAGAATCAATCCCGCCCCCACTGGGCACCAATTTAACGATGATGAATTTTGTAAAGCTCGAAAGTTGATGACCAAGTAAATAGAGTGATTTTTATATTAAAAAAAATTACAAGTTTGATTTTTGTTAACACCTTTTCGTTTTATTGCGATTTAACTTTCCTGTATAGTAGCTTGCATTATTATACAAAAATGGATTTAGTCCGTTTATACCCTTGCTAGTGGCTACGGTGGTGGTGGGTTTCCCTTCTTTAACAAATAAAAAATAAATAAAAAAAAATTGTGGAGCAGTTAGCATTATCATTAACAATTTGTAATTAAGGCAAGTATGTAAATAATGGAACCATACATCATATTAGTAACGTATTTTTAAATGATATGATGTCAATATAATAGGAAGTTTATATACGAAAATTTTAAGATTATATAAAATTTATATCATATACTCCGTATATAATTGATTTGCAATCATATATGCGATTTATGAAATACAAACTTTTCCAGCATACCATGATTCATAGAAATTTTTGTACTAGGAAATGTCATAGGAAACCAATTTTCAACATATAAAATGTTGGATATATATTAACGATATCTATATTTTAAATAATGTTTTCAATACAAAAAAAATTATTAATTTTATGTGAATATATTTAAATTATTACTAAATATTTGATTTGGATTATGGTTAGGATTTTGATGTGACATTTGAAACCAATGGGGAAGACTTATTTATTTATTTCCATTCACATATAGCACTAAAAACTTGCTCTTTATTGCCTTATTGGCCAGAATTTTTAATAACTTTCACAATCTATATAAAGTAATTAATTAATTTGATTACAAATCAATAAAAAGATAAAATATAAAAATATAAAAATTCAGTGCGTGTAAGTGTGTAACATTATCCATTGTTCTATAGCGAAACTCCATTTTGACTCCCAACCCGAAACCGCTCCAAAATCCTCCGTCTATGGCCGCCGCCGAGCACCGAAAGCTCTTTCCGGTGAATCAAACCGAACTTATGGACGGTTTTCCGGCGCCGCCGCCGCCGTTGAGTAAACATGTTCTGAGCATCTCTCCTTACATAATAATCGCCGTGGCGTTGCTTGCTAGCTTTCTCCTTCTCCTCGGCTACTATTTGATCATTGTCCGGAATTGCTCCGGCTGGCAACGGCGGAGACGCGGCGACTTTGGCGTCGAGAATGAAGACTTTCTTGTGGAAACTCGCCGGGGTCCGGTGGTGGACCATCCTATCTGGTATATCCGTACGATCGGGTTGCCGGCGGCGGTGATTGGTAAAATAACGGTTTTTAGCTACAAAAGCGGCGAGGATTTCGTGGACGGAACGGACTGCTCCGTTTGCCTTAACGAGTTCCGTGACGGCGAGAATCTCCGGCTGCTGCCCAAATGCAGCCACGCGTTCCACGTCGCGTGTATCGATACGTGGCTGAGGGCCCACACCAACTGCCCGCTCTGCCGCGCCGCCATTGTTTCCGACGTCCCCGCAGCTCCTCATCCGATTCCCGCCGCCTCGCCCGGAAGCGAAGCTCCGGCGGAAAACGGCGGCGGAGAATCCAGCAATAACGACAACAATCAAGTCGGAAGAAATCAAGAAAACGAAGTGATTAGAATTCAAGAATCCGGCACTGTGTCATCAACACTAAGAAGATCTTTCTCCATAGACTCTTCAATGGCTGCAAATTTCCCGAATCCGACGTTGAAGGATTCAAGAACTCAGAAAATGGCGATGAAGAGATCGGTTTCGTATGGTGGGAGGTCATTTTTCTCCGGTCCAAATCCAACTCCCAATTCCATACTCCCTCTGTAACAATGTTTCTGGGCACCTCAAAACCAAAAAAACAGGGGGTATGCACTTGGAAGCCCAAATTGGCTTGATTTTACAACAGCTGACGTTTTTTGGGTAACAAGGAAAACTCCCAGAGTTATAACCTGGTATGTATTGAGTAATTTCGTTCTTATGTAATAGTTTATAAATCACATAAACGAGTTAATTGAGATTAAGTGCTGCAGAGTTTTGTTTTATGATTGATTGCTTGTTTGTTTGTGCTAAACATAATAATTAGTTAAAAATGGGAAATTCATATCAATTTTAAGTCAATCATCAAATAGTGACCAAAAAAATTCACATTAACTATTCAAAAGTGTGCACTAGATAAATCCTAACTGATAAAAGAGTTCAAGGAGATAAACTAAAGTCAATAAATTATATGTTACGAATCAAATTTGTAATTTTATGATTATAAAATAAATAGTGTGATAAACTTGATTTTGGATTGCCTCGTTTTGATATACATTTGTCATGTATTAAAGGGTATTATTAATGTTAATTCTTAGGACATCAAATTATTATAATATGGTATAAGTCAATTGCTGGGGTGGGGCCAAGAAATATGTACTTGGACTCAAAATGATCAGTCGGTCAGTCCCTCAAATAAGAAAATGAAAATGGTCAAAAATAGACTTGAAATAGGTGGTTAGTTAGATAAAGTAAATATCACAAATTTATTTCTTATTAATTAACACATTTTCGATTCAACTAGAGCCATAGATTCCGTGGTGATGATAATGGAAATGAATGAAATCATGAGAATCAATATTTTATTAATTGGATTTATTTTAAAAGATCCTCAATTCAACCTTTTTGGTATGACTTAGTATTGTTGTGTATATCAATCAAATTAATACTTTTAATTTATTCGGTCAATTATCGAATAGGAATCCCTTAGCACTCAATGCACCAGCAATCCATATTCCATTGAAAACACAAGTTGGATGACCAAAATCTTCTACAATTTTATATATATGGCTTACAATCAACTATAATATTGTAACAATATTAAGTTTTAATTTTTTTTATATTTTAAATAATTGATTGAAACAATAATTATACTCAACATTATTATATACTCAGCTAAGTTGGAGACATTCTTAATTTGAGCTAGTTAACTATAAATAACTCGATTAATTTACTCATATTTTTTAGGGTGTACGTGATGAGAAAAACATGAACAATTTACAATTGTGTGCACTGAACAAACTTGACATAGTGACCTTATCTAATAAAAGACAACAAAAAGTTAAACCAACTTAAATTGCTTATGATTAGCTTAAATCAATATAATAAGGTGTAGCTCCACAAGCAATTGTTATAAATATATTGCATTGTGTATCCTGATACAAAAATTCTGTACGTTCAATTAACACATTCTGCACCTACCATTAATAATTTTTGTACATGTAATAACTTGATAATTGCTTAAATGGTAATGAAATTTGATTAGGAAAGCTATCATTATCAAAAAGGATTAAGCATCTCATTCCTCTACGGTTGTTAATGAACTTTTATCTAATCTAATCATCACCCAAAGATTGCTTAGGTGTTAAGAACTGTTGCCGTAAGCTTTCTTGATTAGTTCCATGATGGCCATCACTGATCAGTGATCACTAAACTTTTCAACCTATTTACAAATAAAGCACGTCCAGATTCCAGAAATTCCGGATTAATAATTTCTTCTGATCTTTTCGCCGGAGAAGATGGCGGAAAGAGGTTCCACACCGCTCCCGCCGCCGGTGGGATCGGAGAAATGGGTGGTGATGGCACATACGGATGTTGTTTTAGTGTGTCTTATCTGTGGCTTCTTGGTAATGGGCTGTGTCGTCGTCTACTTCCACCAATGCGCCGACCGTCTGCTCGCTAGGGACTTCGCCGGCGACAGAATCGTCCTGCAGCAGCGAGGACTAGACTCGGATATCATTCACGCCTTTCCGAGGTTTCGCTACTCCGACGTGAAGGCGCTCATGATAGGTAACGGCACGCTAGAATGCGCCGTGTGTTTGAACGAGTTCGACGACGGCGAGGAGAATCTCCGGCTGCTCCCTAGATGCTGCCACGTCTTCCACACTCACTGCATTGACGCGTGGCTGGCGGCGCACGTCACCTGCCCCGTCTGCCGGGCGAACCTTATCGCGGGCGACAGGAATTCTGGTTTTAAGTGACGAGCAAATGTAGTATCTGTTCATAACTATTTTGTTAATGTATAAAGGTTTGAATTTATAACAAAAGTCACTTTGTGTCACCAGATCACAAATTTAAATTTTTTTAGTACTGAACCACAAGACTTTTAGCAAGTCTCTTTACTTTTTTTTTTTTTTTGAGTATTACTGACTCCGTTACAATATAGTATCTGTTTATAATTACTTTCTCAACCTACTTAAAGCACAAAGAGTCATACCTCCACTAAGCAAGTCTCTTTACTTAATCGTAACCAAATATAAAATTACAAAAATATCACCACAGAATCACACCAACAATATCGGAATCAAACACGAGCCAAAGTCATTAGGGCCATATTTTAGGGTTTGGCTAACAACATCATGCGAAATTGTGTGTTAAGCTCCAGTAACCTGGATTTCTCCGGCGTGCATTCTTTGAGGAGAGGAGCAGCTTCAAGAACATCCTCAAACAATGTAACCAACGACGGCGTTTCTTCCTCATCAACAAGCTTCATCCCAATTATCTCCCCGGTAATGTTAGCCCAATGTCCTACAACGGCAAGCGCAACATCCAAGAAACCTATCTGGTTATCCTTCCTGTCGCCGACGGCGCCGTCGAGGATTTTCAAATACTCGCGAGCTTCTTTCACGTTCTTCTCCAGCTCTTCTCCTTCCGAGGAAAACGTTTTTATCACCGCTGGGAAACACTGAAAACAGCAAATACTAACTTCACTCAGCAAATTATATTTCATTTATGCATCAGTGCATCACTAACAATCATAACTGGTTGGTTGGTTAACTTATATGCAACTTTTTCAATTAGTTTTTTAGAAATGAAATTAAACCAATCAGTTATTAGCTAACAGCTAATTTACCAAATACTTTTATAGAATCAGTTAACGTTTTCAACTAGTCATACCTTCTAATCCAATCTGCAGTTCAGCTATCACCTAACCACTATTTACCAAACACCAAACATGACCAATAACTTGTATATTTCTCAGGATACCTAAATTAGAACAACTAAGCCACAAGACAACACACTTTCAGTAGTGATTGCGAATTCCAGATGATCGGAAAAAATGTTTGATAACGTACCTTCTCATCGGCAAATTTTGCCCAGAACCGGAGTTGCGCTCTCTCGTAGGGATCCTCCGGGAAGAGAGGGTTCTGCTTCCACGTCTCATCAATATACTCAAGAATCACAAGAGATTCCGCCACCGGATTCCCATTGTGCACAAGAACCGGAATCTTTTTATAAATTGGATTGCTCTGCAACAGCAAAGAACTCTTCTTTCCCGACATGAGATCTTCTTCCAGGTATTCATATTCAACTCCCTTGAGCTTCAGAGCCCAGTGAACTCTCAGGGCGTAAGGGCTTGCCCAGAATCCCAAAAGCTTCACTCCCTCTTCCGCCATGGCTAACAATCCAAGACCTTGCAATATAATGCTACTTTAATTTGTAATGGATGTGAGTATAGGATATTTGTTGTGCATGGTGGGTCTTATATAATGTGTAGAATTGACAAGTAGAAGCTTGTGACCATTCGTTTCAATGTAATTTGATAAATAATTGACTGTGTTCATATGGTGTACCCAAATTTGACTAATCATCCATAGATAAAAACATTGACTGGGAAAAAAAATCACTGTTGAGGTAACCCTTAGCTTCTATATTCATCAAAAGTACAAATTTTGCATCCAAATTTGAAAAGTACGAGTGTAGAACCATCTAATCTGCAATGCCATGAATTGGCTGTACATATAAAACATAGAAAACTAACCTTTGAATATGAAACAGGACAGCTTGATTAAACATGTATGGAAAATTTATTGAAATTTTTGAAGTTTAAAACCTCTGTTGTACATAGCAGGACCTTAGTACAATCATCTCTCTCTATCTCAACCAAAAAAAAAAAGAAAAAAGAACCAGACTCATACAGATTAATGAAGCCCTTGAACCATTTAAGAAGCTTAATTGTGTTTTTGGGTCTTAAAGATATTCAAAGATTGATGTCTATTCCCCAGTTACAGCAGAGATGACAGAGCTTGCGAAACATTTCTTGAAATTCGATCGTGGATAGGCTCCTGCATGAAGCATGGATAGCGACTGGCATCAATAATTTTCGAGCAACAAGAAAGAAACGTATTGATTTATAGGTTTTACCTTTGTGGAAGGCAGCTCGAATTTGGACTTTGTAATTGTCTCGAACAAGAAAATGTAACTGTCATTAGAACAAAAGTATCGTTATTACCTCTACTTATCAGGAACACAACAATGCCAGATGCAAAAAGTTAAAGTAGCGATTGAAAACAAGTGCAATATGATGCAAAAGTATTTTGGGTTTCCTTGGGTTAGGAACTATAGGGTGAGAGCGATATGGATAGCATACCGCCAAGCTAATTCAGCAACGAGTTCTTCTGGAGCATCAGGCAAAACCTAAAAGTGTAAAAACGTCATTAGATAAACGGGATGTGCATGGGATCAGAAAATCGAGGGAAAGTGTTTGTCTGATAAGATATATCACTTGCCTTGTCCTCGTAGGGATTGCAGTGACTTTTAAACCACAATCTCAAAAATTCCTGCATATACGAGTTACTATATAAGTTGTATAAGATTAACCGGATAATACTTGAATTACAAAGGAAGACATTATAATGATCAAACCTTGTCAACGTTTTCAGGCTCAAGACCATTCTGGAAGCGATCCTCGTAAGAATTAGCAATCCAGTATCTGCTCGAGTCTGGGGTATGCACCTGAAAGTGATTATGCATGGTTCATAATATGAAGTGAAGGGGAGAGAATTGTATTTTAATTTAGTCAATGGAAATACATGGTACGTGCTAACATGCAGAGAGAGATATAGGGTTTCATTTGTATGTAATTTACCTCATCGATCAAAAGAACGGTTCCATCAGGCCCCTTCCCAAATTCGTACTTTGTGTCCACCAATATTAGGCCGTGTTCCAGTGCAACACGCTACAATCAGAAATAAGCGAAAAAAGCAGTAAGAAAGTTGGCTAAGATATGCTGAATGGATAAATCGAGGAGAGATTACATTTACTGAACCGAAAGAAAGAGGGAAAACATAAAATCCTGCAGAATTATAGTAAAAAACATGAAGACGACAAAGCTCACCTGCCCAAATTCAAATAACCGCAAGGCTTTCCTACTTGCGTCATCATAATCAGCTTGAGTCATTAGCCCTTGCTCAACTATCTGCAATGCATATCGCTCGTTTAAACCCAAATATTAAAAATTAAAGCAAAACTTCTAACTTTATTTTTCCAGGAAAAGATTCGGTTTCTCTGAACAAGTATTGAGTCTAAGAATATAGCACTCGTTCACCTATTCAATACTTAAAGCAAGTAAATCTGATATTTACATCTAAACAGTTCTGCGAACTCATTAAGTGTGTTATGGGACGGTCCACAAAGAGAAGAGTACACATCTCAGAGAAATTTCTAAGTATAAACCTCATCTGGGGTTACGGGGACATCATGATCTGCAGCTTTAGTAGTTGGAGTAAGTATATTTGCAGGTAATTTTTGGCTTTTCACCAAGCCTGTTACACATTAAAGTAGAAAGTCGTCAAAATCCAACTTCAGATATCAACAATTCTAGTTATCAGTTCTAAAGTTAAAACATTTACCATCTGGGAGGGCATTGCCACAATAATTCCGAACCCCTTTGTTGTAAACAGTCCAAAGTGATGTATCAGTGCTTCCAGTCACATACCCTCGAACTGTGAAGTTTCAATGCCTCGTTATATTTTATTTGCAATTAGTAGTTCAAAACGAACTTTAATCCCACAATTGAAACAAGTTTCCTGTGGGGATATATCTTACCAACAAATTCAACAGGGAAAACCGAACACTTCTTGGCAATGGTGACATTCTTATCCGGTGATGCTACCACTGCATTTGGAGTAATGTGTTGGGTTTTATCAAACCACCATAAACTCGTCTCGTTGAGCACCTACACGTACCAATGCTCAATCAAATTGAGACAGTCAATCCCTCTGCCCTAACACCAGTTGAAAAGGGCACAACAAAGGAAATTACCTGGCCCTTGAAGGGAATCGAAGCAAGAACCCTATCAAATGCGCTTTGCCGGTCTGTTGTCACCAGAACAAGATAATCCCCTCCATCATATATATCCCTAACCTTCAGACAAAGATTGGTCACCATTGCATACAGAACTTCAACTTCTCTTTTCTGATCAAATGCACAGCTATTTTGAAGCAGAAAAGAAGCAAATTTTGGGGGCAACCTAGCCAAGTTGATTAAAAATCACTCCCATGACTTAGTAACTACAACATTACAAGTTCGACCACATGACTTAATAACTACAAGGTTTCAAGTACTTTCATCCAACAAAAAGAAAATCAAAATTTATCCTAAGCCTCATAATTTCAGTTTTTGTGCGATTTTAAGATAAGTAATCAAAACAAAAAAAAGGGAAGCCTCTACCAATCAAATAGCCTATGCCCTTTCTGTTAAAAACACAATCTTTCACAGTTTCACTGATTCCATGGAGCTCGCAGAGAAAAATCCAAATTTTTTTTGTTCCAATAAAACACAAATTGCAAGCGAGTGTTTGGAATTACCTTGCCGCGGGTCTTTGATTTGAGGCCAGGGACGGTTAAATCGAGGTGGGTCTCCGACAGACAATTAGAAAGCGAGGTCTTGATAGCCGCCATGGCGTACTCCTTGCGCTCGCCGCTGATTAAGGCCTCGAGCGCGGCCGAGTTTTGCTTCTGCTGCGGGTTCGACGGCGTTGCTGACGCTGCAGATATTGAGGGGTAAGTATTCTTCATTCTTGGAAAAGCTTTGCGCGACGATGATGGACAGAAAGACAGCCTGGATTGATTGTTTGTCGGGGTGAGGAGTTTGGGGTTTTTCAGGGCGTTCGGAGGGTTTAAAGTTGGGAGAGACTGAGCCATTCCGTTCTACGCTCCTTAAGCTCTCCGACGAACGTTGTTGACGCCTACGGCGGCACTGCGTTTTTCGCACTCTTTATATATTCGCTTTCCGTCTCAATTTGATTCCCAACAAATATAATTTTGCTCAATTTCATTTTTGGCCTACGCTTATCACTACATTAAAATTTATAGTTTATAATTGTATAATTTTTACTCTTGCTGAGATCCAAATCGTAACATTATTTTAATACCACCTGTTATTTGTTAGATTAAATGTTCAAAAAGCTATAACTTGTAGTGTATGCATAACTTTATTTCTTTACATACCGTCACATTTTTGAGTGGTGAAGTTGGTCTTAACTGTTAATCGACTTCCGCTCAACAAACCACTTTATTATTCATTGTAAGGGAACTATTTTAACACGTTCACGAATAACTGCGTTAGTTCTCAAGTAAAAAGTTTATACCAAAAACGCAATATTAAATTATTTATATCTTGACATAATCACTATAGAGTCGGGATTGTAGAGGCTATGGGGTTGTTTAGTAAAGTGGAAAAATGGAGAATTTTCCAGAAAAACTAAATCTACTCTCCAAATTCTTATTCCATCTCCATTTCTCCACTTTCTTAAAGAATTTGGAGAAGTGAAAACCCATTCTCTCCAAATGGAGAAATGGCAAATCTCGGTGCTACAGTAATTTTATCCAACAACAGGTCCACAGTTCGAAGCTTTCCGTGGACAAATTCTGCCTTTACCCATTTCTGCACAGTTTTTTCCCCTTCCCATGCACTTCTGCTCTTCCTTTTTTCCGCCCATTTGCCTTTGCTCATAATTTTTTTATATTCCTTTTTCCTTTCTTTTGCATTTTACCTTCTTCTTCTTCTTCTTCTTCTTATTATTATTATTATTATTATTATTATTATTATTATTATTATTATTATTATTATTATTGTTGTTGTTGTTATATTGGTTGATTGCCTCTACCCTTTTCCCTTTGTGCGCAATTTTTTTTAATCCTTTTTCCTTTTAATGAGCTTTTGCTTATTATTATTATTATTATTATTATTATTATTATTATTATTATTATTATTATTGTTGTAGAAATGTACGAATGCTAAATGACATGATTGTATTTAATGAGATTTTGCATATTTTATTTTCTAATCAAACTATGTACTAAAATGATTGAAATAATTGTAATTTATTTAGTAATAATAATGTGTTTTTATTGACTTTTGTTGCTTTTTTTTTTTTTTAACATTTAGTATTAGTGTATTGAACATTTTGATGTAATGAAAATTATAAAATTATTTTTAAGAAATCATACTATTAGATAATTTGATATATATATATATATATATATATATATATATATATATATATATATATATAGAGAGAGAGAGAGAGAGAGAGAGAGAGAGAGAGGGGGGGGCAAGAGAGAGATAAAAAAATTAGAGAAATAAGAAAACTAGAGGAATGGAAAATGAAAATTAGAAAACTGAAAAAATAGAAAACTGGAAGAATGGAGAAGGAAAATTGGAAAACTAGAGAAATGGAAAACTGGAAAAGAAAAAACAGAAAAATTAAGTAAACGACCCCTATATATTTCTCTTTTTACACCGAAAACTACTTCGGGCTATTAATAATATGTATATATTTATATAAAAAAAAAAAAAAAAAAGTTTTTGTGAAGAATGGAAGGAATATTTGGGCTAAGGAATTCCAACTGATGGGCCAAGTAGCAATGGGCCATCAAGCTAATCAAGTGGCCCAACACTGGTCAATTCTTGCATGGACCATTAAGTGCCCATTATTATTGCTCTTGTAATCATTACACCACTTTAATATATGTTGCTTAAAAGAAAAATAAAATAACACTTTTTTTAATGTCTTTTTGTGTCTTTCTGGTCTCAGGTCCATCATAAAATGACAAAATTAAGTAATACATATAAGGAAAGTAGGGGGCTAAGGTAACAACGGTGCATGATAACGAAACGCCTGGTAGTTGTACTTTTTTAGTTTCATATTACTGTTTCCATTAATAAATAGATGAATTACTCTCCTAAATATTTTACAACCATAGAATTTATATAAACAATCAAGACCAACTTTAGATTATTTCACACGATAAAGTACATGTTTTATTAATTTTAATTTATAGCTCATGGCATCATAAATCATAAAATGTGTCTACACAAACCTCCAAATTACTAATTTTAACCAGTACAACCACTTCACAACTCTTGCACGTGCACTAGTAAAGATAAGCACGCAAACACCTATAAAACCTGGCCACTCGTACCCCCCTTGGTCTAGCAACGCCTTTGTCCAAGTTTTGACACAAATTCACCGATCAATCAGACCTTTAATTGCCTCAATACCATATCACACTTGTAGCCTAATGTCATGTGCAATGTTTGACTTGCCCCACTCCTTTATCCAAAAATTTCAAACCTTGACCCCTTGACATAGATCCAACTACTCATCGAGCTAAGTGAGAGTCACTAAATGTCATTTGAGCACAAGATGCTTGGTAATATCACATCAATCTTAATTACAAAGTAAAGTTATGATAAATTTTGTCTCTAAATAGATTTTCAATATAATTAGTGTGAAAAATAATAATAATATCAACCACTAGTAGTTAATAAAAAGGGTATTGAGATTTAAAGAAATCCCAACTATTAAACTTCCAATGTGTTTGCTTTGATACCAAACATGAAGAAATCAACCATTAAAAGATTCAATCCATTATATATATTTTTTTAACCAAATAAGTAAAAACATCATCGTACATAATCAAATTAAGTAAAAACATCATCGTACATACAAATAAAACTTAAATTTAAGGTCTACATATATAATAAATTTTCGTAGGGAACATCTCTTCTTTTCTTCTCCCACGAGATTTCTACTCCCATGATTTGCATAACGTCCGAACCTCATGTTACACGCAATGAGAAAACAATGGTGCCCATGCATGGCCAGTGCGTGTAAGTTAAGGTGCCATTAACTATGTTAAAAACGTGGTGTTAATCTTTCAGGTCAAAAATCCCATCTTTAACCATTCTTGGCTTCTTGCCGCCCTCCCCAGCACCGCAGACTTTGGAACCTTCTACTTCCTATAAATACAGAAATTAGTTTCTGGGTTTCATCCAAAAACGGGGGAAAACTCATAAAGAAACGATGGGAAGCTTAGCAAACAACGTTGTAAGTGATAATCCGAGGAAGCCCAGGTTTCTTTGCCTCCATGGATTCAGAACCAGCGCCGAGATTCTCAAGAAACAGGTGGTCGGGAAATGGAATCCGGCCGTGGTGGAGAAACTGGACCTTGTGTTCTTAGATGCGCCCTTTCCTTGCCAGGGAAAATCTGATGTGGAGGGATTGTTCGATCCTCCTTATTATGAGTGGTTCCAGTTCAACAAGGTCTGATCTTTTTTCTTTATTCCTGTTGGGTTTTCAGTTTTCACCTTTGTTATAAACTTTTACTTTAGTATTGGATGAGAAGTTATATACGTTTTGGTTGTTGGGTTTCAGGATTTAACAGAATATCAGAACTTTGATGAGTGCCTTGAATACATAGAGGATTACATGATAAAGCATGGACCTTTTGATGGTCTTCTTGGTTTCTCCCAGGTTAGTTTTGTTCCTGCAATGTTGTTGATTTGTTGCAGTCTTGATGGGTGTTTTTGGTTAATGTTGCTAAGATGAAGGGAAGACATTGGACAAAAATTGTGTGAAAGATATGAACTTTGAACAGGAAATGTTAATATCTGATTTGGGTTTTTATTTATTTATTTTGTTTAACAATTTAGGGTGCAATTCTGTCAGGAGCATTGCCTGGATTACAAGAGAAGGTATGTACATGCCATGGTCCTGTTTGATAACATAGTTAGCTTATCAGTCAATTTTATCTTGTTTGATTGACTTCGTTAAACAATCAATATGAGAGTTTGATTAATTAGCTTTTTGTAACAATTTATTGCTCAACAGCTTTTTGAGAAAGTCATTATACAGCTAATCAACTATTAGCTAACGTTAATTTATCAAATATCTTTTTACAATCAGTTAATGCTATCAAGTAGTCAAACTCACTAGCTCAATCAGCTAACAACTATTTATCAAATACCACCTTAATTTTCGAATTGAAAACTCCAAGTTTATGACCGCTTTTGGGTGGTCTAGACTCGAGAGTTTTTTGATTGTGTATTGTAGCAAATTAAAGTTGATTGGTTGTTGTAAACCAGTGGTGATCATGGCAATGGTCTTGTTTGGCTGCAGGGTGTGGCTTTGAACAAGGTTCCCAAGATCAAATATCTCATAATAATTGGCGGAGCAATAGTGAAGGACAAAGAAGTTGCAGAAATGGCATATGCTTCACTAGTTTCATGCCCTTCTGTTCATTTCATAGGGAAGGAAGATTTCCTCAGGGAGCCTGGGCTGCACCTCATAGAATCGTGTGTTGATCCCTTAGTGATTCATCATCCTAAGGGACACACAATCCCTCGGTTTGTTAAGTGATTCGAATTCTCTTGTGTTTAAACTGTTAGACTTAATTTATCACATAAGACTTAATATGCGATAATTAGGATCGTGGGGCTGGCTCTTAGTTGATGTAGGTTGTATGTCCTGGACTGCTGCAAAGTTTACGTGAGTGTTTTGTCTCTCACAATGCTCAACTCTCTCTAGATGGTATGTGAGGTATGAAGTGTGAGCAGTGAGAGGACTGGGACCTTATATAACCACTGGCCATTATTGTGATTATCGTATAACAATAGGTCTCCTAAACCCTAACGAGACTCCTAAAGTCTATCTAACAGGTAGATAGTGTTGCACCACATATCAAACTCCTAATATTATCATAACTTATCCTAATGTTATGATAATGATAAATAGGAAAATTTTACATTAACTTTTAATCGATAAGGCTATTTTTATCCCTTAATACTCTTTCACTTTTGAAAGTGAGTCTTACTCCCTCATCATTCAATTTGCAATTCATTTCCTATTCACACTATATCCCTACAAATTCAATTAACTTTCTAAAGTGAACCTCAATATCACATCAATTTAAAATATTAACTCAAAACTATAAAAAATAAAATAAAAAAATAAAAGTACTACATGACAGCTTTTGCTACCATTTTGCAGCAATGGCTGCCCTTAGCAAGTTTGCTAAAAACAATTTATGTGGCAACTAAAATAATAAAAAAATATTTTTTCTTTTGACCACCTCAACTAGCAAGTGGCTCATTTGCTGGGTTAAAGACATCATAAGGAACACATTTTTCAATTAATGCTTTTTTGTTGACAGATGAGAAAGGGTTGGAAGATATGCTTTCTTTTGTGGAGAGGATTCAAAAGGAGATCAACATGGCAGACGAGCAGATTGAAAAACAGATTGTGTCTTAAGGTCTGTTTGGAAAGCAGGAAAATAATTTTAAATGAGTCATTTTTCAGAAAATATTTTCCTTTCTTGTGTTTGATTGCAAAGCATAAAATTGTGTTTGTGTGTTTGGTTCATTTTCCAGAAAATGAGTAGGAAAATGAACAAAATTGTATAATTAAATATTTTAAATAATTTGTTTAAATATAACAACATTTATAATAACAATTTCCAGTATATATTTATATATTATATGCTCAACACAAATGTCATATTAATTACAAATAATGTTTGCCAACATTTTTTTTTGAAAATAAACCTCGGAATATATTAAATCAAAGTTTCAATACAAGAAGGAATAGAGGATAACCAACTACGAAGACTAGCTTGAGAACGAGCGGCTCTTGCCAAAGCATGAACGAGTTTATTCACTTATCGAGGGATAAATTGAATAGATACTTCATCAAAGTATCGTTTAAACATATTTCAATGGGCTTTGATGACCATTCGCGTTGACCAATGGTTAAGACTCTTGGAGTAGACATAGAGAACTTAACATCAAACATATAGTCAAGGAGATGAAGTGTAGAGTACTTTGTGCTTTGTTAAAGATTTTTTTTTTTTGAGAATTGTGCTTTGTTAAAGATACGTTGAGACTTTGCACATGAGTAAAAATAAGTGTAAATGACTTTGCACTTAATACGGTGATACCTAGTCAAAGATATATATAAACACTTAACCCCAGTAACTTAATTGCTGAGCTTAGAGAACTTAACACTTACTACGTAACACTTTATATTTTTTTAAAAAAAAAAAAAAAACACTTAACACTTAATACACATCATGTTTCACGCAATGAGAAAACAATGGTGCCAACGGCCAGTGCGTGTAAGTTAAGGTGACATTAACTATGTTAAAAGTGTGGGTCTAAAGAAGAACGTCACTCAGTGCGCGACCTGCTTTAACTTTTCAGGTCAAAAATCCCATCTTTAAGCATGAACCACGAAAACACGGCCCAACCAAAAAGCCATTCTTGCAGCCCTCCCCAGCACCGCGTAGACTTTGGAACCTTCTACCTCCTATAAATACACAAATTAGTTTCTGGGTTTCCTCCAAAAACGGAGGAAAACTCATAAAGAAACGATGGGAAGCTTAGCAAACAACGTGGTAAGTGATAATCCGAGGAAGCCCAGGTTTCTTTGCCTCCATGGATTCAGAACCAGCGCCGAGATTCTCAAGAAACAGGTGGTCGGGAAATGGAATCCGGCGGTGGTGGAGAAACTGGACCTTGTGTTCGTAGATGCGCCCTTTCCCTGCCAGGGAAAATCCGATGTGGAGGGATTGTTCGATCCTCCTTATTATGAGTGGTTCCAGTTCAACAAGGTCTGATCTTTTTCCCTTTATTCTTGTTGGGTTTTCACCTTTTTTCTCTGAACTTTACTTTAGTGTTGGATTTGGAATTTATGTATGTTTTGGCTGTTTTTTCAATTTTGGGTTTCAGGATTTCACAGAATATGAGAACTTTGATGAGTGTCTTGAATACATAGAGGATTACATGATAAAGCATGGACCTTTTGATGGTCTTCTTGGTTTCTCACAGGTTAGTCTTGTTCCTGCAATATTGATGGGTGTTTTTGGTTAATGTTGCTAAGATGAAGGGAAGAAATTGGACAAAAATTGTGTGAAAGATATGAACTTTGAACTGGAAATGTTATCCTCATCAAACTCTGATTTGGGTTTTATTTTCTTTTGTTTAACAATTTAGGGTGCAATTCTGTCAGCAGCATTGCCTGGATTACAAGAGAAGGTATGTACAGGCCACTAAAATTTACTGACTTTTATTCCCTACCAGGAGTAGTTAGAATTTCTCATCAGTTTTTGACTACTAGTGATCAGAAATATAGTTCGCTTATTAGTTAATTTTGACTTGTTTAGTTGACTTGGTTAAATAGTTAATATAATATTTGATTAATTAGCTTTTAGTATGAGAATGTTATTTTGCATATAATCAGCTATTAGCTAATGACTATTTACCAAAAAATTTTTTATGATAAGCTAATGTTATCAAATAGTTAATCCTACTAACCCAATCAAATCAGTTAACAACTATTTACCAAACACCGCCTGTATTTTTGAACTGAGAACTCCAAGTTTATGACCGCTTTTTGGTGGTCAAACCTCAATAGTTTTTTGACTGTGTAGTTTAGCAAATTGAAGTTGGTTGGTTGTTGTAAACCAGTGGTGATCATGGCAATATAATGGTCTTCTTTGGCTGCAGGGTGTGGCTTTGAACAAGGTTCCCAAGATCAAATATCTTATAATAATTGGAGGAGCAAAAATCAGGAACAAAGAAATTGCAGAAATGGCATATGCTTCACCAGTTTCATGCCCTTCTGTTCATTTCATAGGAAAGGAAGATTTCCTCAGGGAGCCTGGGCTGCAGCTCATAGAATCATTTGTTGATCCCTTAGTCATTCATCATCCTAAGGGCCACACAATCCCGCGTTTTGGTAATATAATTGATCTGATCATATCATCCGCTTTTTTCCATGTAGTCTGTTTAAACTTTTAATTGAGACGGAACACGTTTTTCAATTATTATTGCTCGTTCCTTGACAGATGAGAAAGGGTTGGAAGATATGCTCTCTTTTGTGGAGAGGATTCAGAAGGAGATTAACATGGAGGAAGAGCAGATTGAAGAACAGATTGTGTCTTAGTATTCCATCTTGGAACATTATTTGTATTTTGAATTGCTGTGTCTGGTCATATAATGGCCATACCATATTGTAACAAAAAAATAGCCATAAATGATATGATATTGGCTTATACCAGCAACTTGCAAGGACCACTGCATTAACATTAGAGTATATGCGACCAAATTCAAAAGTCAAGACTAAATGTGGTTGTTGGTTTTAATGCGATTGAACCAAAATAAACCATATTAATCATGCCTTAAGACTTTTTTCATGAAAAATTATAATGTGAAAGTACATAATTGAACATGCTTACAAAGTGTTTCATGATTGGCAATTAAAATGAGAGCATCCACATCTTTCTCACGATATCCTTAATAGGTTTTGGTGACCATTTGCGTTGACCAAAGGTTATTTAAGTCTTTAAAAACTTGCTATGCGAATTGCGAGATTAAGACTCTGAAAGTAGGCATAGAGAACTTAACATCAAGCACATTGTCGAGGAGACAAGGGCAAAGTGTAGAAGACTTTGCACTTTGTTGAAGACAAAATGAGGACTCTGTACATGAGCGAAAATAAATGTAGATGACGTTACACCTAACACCTAGTCAAGGATATACATAAAGGACTTGATGCCAGTAACCTAACCGCCAAACATAGAGAGCGTCCACTTGACACTTGTTAAGAAAAACAAGAAAATTGTCTACGTGTATCCCATCTTTCATGATTATATCCTGTAATCTAACCGACAAACATAGAGAGCTTAACACTTGTTAAAAAAACATAGAACATTGTCTAACCGTATTCCATCTTTCATAATTATATCCTGTAATTTAATCGTCAAATACAGAGAACTTAACACTTGACACTTGTTAAGAAAAATTTAAAAAATTGTCTAATCGTATGGCCGTATCTCATATTTCATAATTATATCTTGTAATCTAATCGTCAAACATGAAGAATTTAACAATTGACACTTGTTAAGAAAAACATTAAAAAAATTATCTAATCCTCATCTTTCACGATTATATTCAATAATAATGTAAAACTAAAAGTGAAACTTTTTCAAAATTATTTCTCTTATAATTATTAAATCATTTTAGTCCATCTATTCCTTAGTCGCGTCATTTTGCCTGCTATTAACCGCAAATGATATTCCTCCAAGTGGTCTCATTATATGTCGCCGACATTAATGTTATTATATTATATATATATATATATATATATATATATATATATATATATATATATAAAAATCTAATAGGCGTCGTACTATGTAAAAACACATAAATTGACAAACACGTCATAGACACACACACGTCTAATATATTCATTTTACAAATAATCCCTACTTTATAATGACAAAAAAAAAAAAGAAAAAAAATTAATCTTACCATTATCGTCGGTATGAGACTCCAAAAAATCTTTAGTTCAATTACCACAAACTTATACGAATCAATTCAACAAAAAAAAAAATCAACAAATTAAATTGCAATATTTTAAATAATATTTTCTTGCCAAATTTGTTTTTTTTTTAAAGATTATTCTTAATTTTTATATATTCAATATCATCCACCATACGCGTAGACACGATTTGGACGGTCGAAGAATAAATGAAGAAAAGAATCCACAGCCTCATATACGTTTCCCTTTATAATTAAAAAATAACAATATTTTATTTTTAAAAAAATCTTTCGTATCATATCAAATATCTTATTCTCAACGTATTACCACATTTTGGTCCAAATCCATGACATCTCATTTAGGAGAATCACTTCGTGCAACTAGATCATAAGGTCAATTGAGAGTCAATCTTGTAATTATATAATTGTATATAATTGAAATTACATTAACAATCATGATTAATTTGAGAATCATGTTTTAATTAAAAATATTTTTGAAACGGGCATTTCAAGTTTTCAACGTCCTTAAACGACAAGTAACGGCTAATTCAATAAATTTACATTTTTGTACATATATATACACGACTTCTTGTTTCCGCCTTGTCCTTCAATCCTCGCTGGCATCTTCACAGAGAGAGAGAACTTTCTGGAATCCCGAATTCTCCGTCCTGCCACGAAATCTATAGGCCCAAAATCGTCAACGTTTTAGCCATACGTTATGAGCTCTGACCAGACTCCGGCGCCGGCGGCCGATCATTCCCAAACTCATCCCCCAAAATCGGAACCCCAATCTCACTCCTCCGACTACGCTCCCTACCCCAAGCTCGACCCGAACGACACCGTTCCGGTCTCCCTTTCCTCAGATCCTCCCCTGCAGCAGCAGCAGCAACCTAGGTCACCGCCGGCAGCCGGAGGCCCCGCCCCGATCGCCGGCAACGCCGCTACCACCATGCCAGCCGAATCCAACCCCTACGTCTCACCCGCTCCCGCATCCGGACCTGGTGCCTCCGTTAAAAGTGAGCGCATTTCCCGTTATTTATGAACCCTAAATCTTTGTTTCCTCTGTGTTGAGCATATAATATATAAATATAAATGTGCAATCTAACTATCGGCTTAAATTTTTAGTTGAGATGAAGCACATAGGCATGGTCATGATGGCCCTAGCAATCAATCAACTATCAGTTTAGACATGCTTCAATTCTCTGTTCATTATATCGATTTGAATAGAAATTGACACAGGATGATTTGATATTAATATCAAATAATTTGAGTTTCTTTTATCTATCGTCAATAGCTGTTAATTGATGTGGTTTAGTTGGAAAACTCATTTTTATGCATTATTGCTTTGTTATTTGCCAGATACAATGGATACAATGAAGGATGTGTTAGGAAAATGGGGAAAGAAGGCCGTTGAGGCAACAAAGAAGGGCCAGGATCTTGCTGGGAATATGTGGCAGCATTGTAAGTCTTTAACATTTACAAATCAAAATATTCGCTGTTTCCATGGATTAATCTTCAGTTTCATATTGCGTGTTTGTAATTTGCTGATTGATAGTTGAAGAAGCTGTTTATCTTATAGTGCCTTTGCATTTTTATGTGATTCTGCGTTTAAAGATAGATACTTTGCCTTGCCTAGTCTACAAATCATTTGTGATTACTCTATAATTCTTCAAGAAATGATAAACAAAAGATACTGACTTTGCGTCGATCAGTGAAAACTGGTCCAAGCATGACTGATGCTGCAGTTGGGAGACTTGCTCAGGGAACGAAGATTTTGACAGAAGGTGGCTATGAGAAAGTCTTCAGGCAAACATTTGAGACTGTTCCTGAGGAGAAACTGTTGAAGGCCTACGCGTGCTACTTATCCACTTCTGCTGGCCCCGTGATGGGACTTCTTTACTTGTCATCTGCAAAAATAGCGTTCTGTAGCGACGCTCCTCTGTCTTATAAAGTTGGCGAGCAAACACAATGGAGTTATTACAAGGTTTGTGCAAATATCATCTGTCTCGCCATTTATCTAGCCCTCTAGGCTCTAGACGTAGTTGTTTCAAGCATTCTCATTACTATAGTTGAACCACATATAACAATTGCATTCTTATTATTTGTTAGGTGGTCCTTCCAATCCATCAGCTGAAAGCGGTTAATCCATCAGCGAGCAAAGTAAATCCAGCTGAGAAGTTCATCCAAATTATCTCTGTCGACAATCACGAGTTTTGGTTCATGGGATTCGTAAACTATGATAATGCTGTCAAGAGTTTGCAAGGCATTTTGAGTGGAGATTCATAGCCAGATCACCCTCTGCATTTCATGTCAGCAGATGAGTGTGTGGTATATACTTGTGTGTGCTGTTAGTATTCTTATACATCATATGTGATACTGCATTTGAGTTTGGGCATTTCCATATATAATTTATTTAATTTACAAGTTAAGGATTGTTGTTGTAGTGTATATGTGGTTTCAGACCATCTGACATTGCAATATATGAATGGTTCTTTATTGTGAGTTGAGCTACTGGACCTTATCAATCCTCATCTCCTTTAGTCATTTCATAAAATGGAGATTAATCTGAGTATATCATGAACTTAAAGGTGCCATTTGAATGTATATATCTCATTACACCTTGTGGTTTAACCAAAATAATAAGATTTGAATGTATATTTCTGCATTACCTGTAAAGGTTTCAATTTCAAATTTATCTCTAAAACTGTCAATATGGATCTTGATATTGGGCTTAATTAAGGTACAGTTTGTTATACATGGGCAAAATATTGCCAAAGAAAGTTTTGGCCCAATTGTAGGAATGAACATCAATGCATATAGGAAATGTACTGGACTAGTTGGCACACATGAATTCTTAGGCCTAATTTGAACTTCTTGATAGAAAATTTTTGAAATTTGGGATTTTGGACTCTGGGATGCTAGGAATTAGTGTGAATTTGATGAGTAATGATACAATCCATCGTTATATCGTAGATTGAGGTTCACTATGCCATTGCAGTTCTTGTCTAGATTATATATATTTTCAGTTAACAAGCTGTGTAATTTGCACGAAAACTACTCATTTTTGTGTTTAGTAAGACTTCAAACGGTGACAAAGTATAAATTCATAGATCTTATCGTTAAGTCGGAAAAAAAACTACGACATTTCATCCACACCTCATTAGCGATAGCCGATAGACTTTGATTTGCAATAAAATTAAAAAAAAAAAAAAAAAAAGGAAAGGAGGGGAAATTATATTGAGGCAGAAGATGGTCCAGTGGTGGTGCAGAGGATTCAGTGTTGTGGGAAGATAATGAGAGGAATCTATGGTAATAAGAATGCAAATCTTTGGCAATCAAACAGAGAATATGATAATTTAGCACAAAAAGGCTGCCAAAAGAGCACCTTAATGGAATTCAGACTCTGCACCTTTTCTTCCGTCTTGTCAATATCTTTGTTTCCTTCCCCCACCCCCCACCTTCAACCCTTCATCATATTTTCAAATTTCTATGTTTTTTTTTTAAAAAAAAATCTGAAGCACAAAGGGACAGCAGTGTCTCCACTGAGGCTGTGACTAGAAATTGACATATACGAATATAATATAATATATTACAAAAAGAAAAAAGAAAGCAAATGTAGGAGTGGTAGTTAGATAATGTAGGAGAGAATATAATTGAATTGAAGTACGTAGAAAAGATGGATCGGAAATGGTTGCGTTAATATAATATAATGTTCCCTGGCAGCTGACATGCATGAAGAAGGAGAAGAAGCTAAGGGCGCACATACATCAGACGACGACGTACAGCACAGTGCCCGGGCTGCCTACCTGTCACCCCATCACGTCAGACGTCCTCTCATCCCCCACCTCCATTAGCTTCATTTGGACTCACTCACATGTTCATCTGCACTCGATCACTTTATTATTATTATTATGAAAATGAAAATTATATATATATGGGCATATATAAAGTCGAGAATATAAACCTAACAATCTTGTACCAAAAGAAAACCCAGGAATCAATCGTGTTAACCGTTTTAATTTTGACTTGAAAATTTCTTTACAACAACTCAATCCATATTGAAAGGATTGGAATATTATTCTTGACCCTGAGACACATAGCTTTGTGGTGCAAAAGTCAAACTGAAATATTAATCAGATTGTTGGCTTGGTAACTACAAGGTTCAAGGTTTGACTTTCAGTGCGAGTTGTCTATTAGCCTATATGACTTGAATCAATTAACCGACCAACTATAAACAACCTAGGTTAGTCCTGGTTTACCTCCTTGTGCGCTTTTTACTGGCTAAGGTTAAAAGTGAAATAATTTACAATAGCATTGGAAATTGCAAAGTGGGTTTGATACATACATAAGCTAAGTAGCACAATTTGAAATTGAAATCTTGATAATTAAATATTAGTATGTTACAAATCATGCAATTTGCCTTTTATCACAAGGTTTTAGGGGTGAGGCAATGAATAACCATCAAAATTATATTGGAATTCAAGCTTTAAAATTTCTTTATGGAGTCCTTATATTATAAAGCTTATTATTATAATAATATTGTCCAAAGACTTAGTTTGAAGCATCATCATGAAGGGAAAGTACATGGAGTATAATTTTCTTAGGGCATGCCTACACATAATGGCATCCAAATGCCTATATAAGGACATTTCTTAGGGCTGCATTATTAAAAATAAAGATTTTCTAAATCTTCTCAATCTCAACAAGTCTATATGTAAATGTATACCATCATTGACCAAAACAAAACCAATTATGGTGTAACATAGCCACTTGTTTCTAGTATTTTTAACATATTCCATTGAAAAATTATTAACGAATTCAAGTCTCAAATTACTATACCTTTTAACGTGTCTAAATTGTACCTTTATGTGCACACAGGAGCCCAACTTCAGACCAAATTGTTGGAGCTCATCTCCAGATTGTCTGTATATAGGAGCCCAATAATCTAGCATGCCGTTGTAAGAGAGTTTCAAGTGCAACTGCTTTTCCACTAAACCACTAAGGCTAAACTAGCTATCTGGATAAGTGAAAATATGTTATTCATATTAAATTTCAAGCATCATAAAATAATAAAATAATTTACAAGGGCATTTGTCAACATTTAATTTCCCCAGCCGACATCAACGTAAAATTCTTTAAAAAATAGGAATGGTCTTAGGTATATGTAATCTTTAATGTAGTTTTTTTATGTCAATGTTTGGTTGTTAGTGAATAAATTGACATCAATTCTAAGTTTCTACGGCTGGGCCCTTTGTATTAGGGAAATTAATGATGGGATTTAGGCAGAATATACTATATGGAAGTCATATTATACAGTACTACAAACAGTCGAATGAAAACCCAATATTTTTTGCCACACGCAATCCGATATTGATGTTTGAAATTTTTCCGCTACACATTTTCTGATAATAGTTGCATATTTTTCCTATCATATGTGTAATAACCTACAACCAGATAGAAAAGTTGTAACGACAGATTTGACCGAGAAGATACATGTTGACAAGAATCAAACTCATATAACCTTCTGGTACTAAAATAATATAATGTTCCATTCATTCAGCCACCATTTTGAGAGCATTGTACATTCTAAGCATTTTGTTTCTTGGATTGGTTGTCTTTATTCACAATATCAATAGTTATAAAGAATTTTAACTAAATTATTACCGAATATCGTTGAAAGTAATATTTTTAAATAAGTAAGGGATTTAAATTTAATTTGTTACACATTTATCCAAAAGAAAAAAAACATGCATGGACTAGGAAAAAGTAAAAAAATCATTCATAAAACATCCTGCTTTTTTCCCTGTTTGTACAACATGTCACTATACTGAATTGACAGGGAACCCTAGTTTTCCACCCTCATTATTTGCTAGCATACTCCAAGAAGGGATTTTGTACCTAGCCAAGCCTAGGTTCACACCTACACTAACTTGTTAATTAAACCTTAATTATTAATTCTGTGTTTAAACTCATCATCTCATCATTAGTGTGCCTTGTTTATATCTTCAAAATAAATGCAGTATGTTGTTTAATTTATTCATTAGCCCTCATTATTACTTTACCTTAGTCCTTCAAAATTAAAGTAAAATAAATCACAATTGCAAGTAAAGTCAAATACTTGTGGCCTGGTTTGATAACATCACAGTTGCTTTTCATAATGAAGGTCTCACTATTGAGCCACATTCCAATCAAGGGTCGACATAATTTGTTGAATAGATACTATAGATAAGTTAGAGTTTACTCAAAAAAAAAAAAAAGAAAAAAAAGTAAATTCATCCTATAAACTATTTTTATTCCCCTTCTTATTGTTAAAAGAATCAAGTGTTTATTACTACCACAAAAGATATAACTAGTAGTGAAGACACAATTTTACTTTCTTATAGTGGCGTAACAACGAACATCACGCTTCAATAATAAGACGTTGTACTTAATTCTTCATACTTTCGCCCAACACTAATTTCTTTATGGATAATGAGATGTATTTACATATATATTTATTTTCATTGCACTCTTGCATAGTAGCTAACATCATGTTTTGATGGTAAAATAATTCTAGATTTGCCTCTTCAATCTTTCTCCAAACACAATTTTATTTTTTTATATTTGCGTAACAATCAACTCCATTTTTTTAATCATAGGATGCTTGACTCGGTACTTCAACCGCCGAACAAAAAATAGTAAAATTTTACTCTCATGGACAACTCAGTTGATCACAGAAGTGGAGTTTCAAAATAAAGACCAGGATCGAGTCTCAACCGGTGTAGTGTGAGAGCAACCTTTCTAAGTAACTCCTCCTTGTGTGCGGTAAGATTTACGAAAATAGTAAAATTTCTAAAGGAGTAAGTAATGGCTTTGTGTGAATGAGTTCATAAATGGAAGTCATTGAAACAAGCTAAGGTATATATATTTATAGATACCATTCAATGAAGTAATTACTGCAGTGTAGTAATTAGTGAATTAACCAAATATACCCTTCCAACTTTTGTTTTTATTTATATTAATTTGGATGTGGGTAATTGATGTCCACACCCTTCCCCTTCTTCTTATCTTCTCCTCCGATCATCTTCTTTAACCTCACCTCCCTTACTAGCTTCTTCCTTCACTCTAAACTTATATATATTTTCCGAGTGGATCTGTTTGTTTTTAAGGGGTAATTTGTTTGAATTTAAGACTTTGATTTTCAAGATTTATATATGAGAGATGGATTTTGATGAGGAGCAAGAAGAGGAGATTGAGATGCATGAAATGGAGGCGGAAGGGAATTATCCGCCGCTAGGGAGCTCCGGGATGGGCGGCGGAGAAGAAACGGCCGGCGAGAGAAAAAACGGCGGCAGTGGCGGTGGTGATGGTGGTGGGGGGATTAGGTATAGGTATAGAGAGTGCTTGAAGAATCATGCGGTGGGGATAGGCGGGCACGCGGTGGACGGGTGCGGCGAGTTTATGCCGGCGGGGGAGGACGGAACCCTAGATTCGCTAAAATGCGCCGCGTGCGGTTGTCACCGGAATTTCCACCGGAAGGAGGAGGAAGGCGACGGCTTTAGCCATTTCCACCACCACCACCACCCCCACCTCACTCCCTACCCTTCTTTCCGCCCCTCCGGCTACCTCCACGTGGCCCCTCATCGCCCGCTCGCCCTCCCGTCCTCCTCCCGCGACGACGACGTTTCGAACCCTAGCAGCAGCGGCGGCGCCGGCGCCGCCGCAGACGGTGGCGCCGGCTCCAAGAAGCGCTTCCGCACCAAATTCTCCCAAGAACAAAAAGACAAAATGCTCGCCTTCGCCGAGCGGCTCGAATGGCGCATCCAAAAACACGACGAGGAAGCCGTCCAAGAATTCTGCGCCACCACTAACGTGCGCCGCCAAGTCTTCAAAGTCTGGATGCACAACAACAAACACACCCTCGGTAAAAAACCCTAATCCCCATTTCTCCATTTCTCTCCCCCTTCTTCTCCTCCAGGTACTCCTAGCTATGGTGGCTAGGCTGGCTAGCTAGCTAGCTAAGACAATGTACGATGAGACATTCTTTAACCGCATGTTAAAATCGGTTGAGAATTAAGGTTAGGACTAGATTAGGGTTGTTACACCGACCACCTTAATTAACTGTCTCACTTCGATCCCCATCCCTTTATTTCTTTCTTTCATTCTTCTATTTAGATTTTCCGACAGCTTGTAGATGCTGCTCAGGTGCTTACTGGTTTGAAGTCGAGCCATTAAATTATTGTTCTTTTTTTCCAATCATTCCTTGATTTAACGTTGTACTCATGATCGAGTTTCACCATCGACAGAAATCAAGATTTCATTTCAATCTCTCTCTCTCTCTCTCTCTATATATATATATGCATGTGTTATATGAACATTCATCTTGATTTAGTATTGTAATTGAACGTGTTTGACATGCAGAGGTTGTTAGTAGTTAGTACCTATGGCATTTATGTTTTCAAACTGTTCATCAACCTGAATTTTGTGGTGAAAGAATTTTGGGAGATGAAACCCATGAAAACCATTAATAAGAACACACACAAACTGAAATATTGTCTGCCTCGTTAGTTGCATTATTGTCTCCCACCTCCATTTAATGTTCTTACTGTTTCGCAACACTCATCACGGATAATCCCATGTTTCTCGCTAACTTCTTCTGTCATCCTTAACTTCCACGAACATAGAAAGCCCAGAAAAGTTCGATTTCCATTGAGAGATGCGTTCTGTCTTGACTGAATTAAAAGTTTGGCCGGGCTGTTAATTGAAAGATGTGTTCTGTCTTGACTAAATTAGAAGTATGGGTAGTTAATTGAAAGATGTGTTCTGTCTTGACTAAATTAAAAGTTTAGGGTATTAATTGAAATATGTGTTCTGTCTGGACTAAAAGTATGAGCTCGGGGTGACGGAGGGCATGGATAAAAGGGGGTTTACGTTATTGTGTTAACGTTAAGGGGAGGATGTCGGAGAAAGAGCGGTCTAGAGATGGGGCTGTCGGAAAAATGATCACAAGGGGAGGGAGTGGACCGGGTGGTCCGACCGGTCTTGTGGTGCTTTATTCTGTTCCGGTGGACAAACATGCATGTGGGGCTACCAAATTCCCTCTCCCATTTATCCCTCATCTCTCATTTTCAACTCATTAAATTTCTCATCATCTCCCTCCCCCACCCAAACAGGCCTTACAGCTAGCTCATCCTTTTTCTTATGGTTGTCTTTCGTTTGTCAGCCTGTCCCTCCGTTATTCTCGATATCGGGTTAGACTTTTAGTTGAAACGAAGTTCAGTCCATCAACATTTTGTACGAATCGGATAAGACCTACAGACCATGATAAACGTCACCGCTTATTCTAATTATCAGTTTAAATGTCAGTTAAAATAGAACACATACTTCAATTTGTTGATCATGTTCATCAACGTAACATTCAACACTAATTAAAGCTATCCCTAGCTAGTTGGACAGTATCTAGGGATTTTTATAAATGCCATGTTATTCTCGATATCAGTTTAGAATTTTAATCAAAACGAAATACATGTCTTGCACGGAGCAAGACGGGATCTATGGACCATAACTATTAGTTGAAATAGAACACATCATCTTTCAGCAATCCATTAATCATATCCATCAAGTCATCGGCGCCTTGTACCAAGTTGATTATTTTTAATATTAATTTTAACATTTATTAGTTGAAACATAATATATTTTTTATATGTTGATCCAGCCCATCTCGTACGAAGGTAGACAGGATCTAGTGTTAGATCCATATTATAATTTCATTACTCGTATTTCATCAAATTAAATTAAAACCATGATTTGTGGCAATCTCAAGAGAAATTAAACGTACCTTTAAATTGCCCTTTTAATTATAAGTAGCAAATAATAATGTGTGTGGTGTAATAACCTTATAACAGTGCTTTTTTGTCGTATGTAGTGCCTGAAATTTATCATCTTGGATACCCTGCAAAAAGAAGAAAATTAATAAAGTTGAGGCAATGGCATTATTCCACTTCCATCTCTCATGACTCATGCCTTCTTTATTGATATGAACGCCTTTTATGAACTAAAGGGGAAAGAGAAAGATGAAGCTAAACCAGTGTTAGATTTATCAAAAACATCACAGTACTATACACCAGTTTGAATCATGAGAAAGAAAGTGTAGTCATGAGTTCTGTACTCTCCAAGCACCAATTACTAAATGCAACTTATTAATTAGTACAAAGTGTACGTTATATATGCATGGGACAACCCCAGTTAGCAAGTTGATCGAGCTGTTATCTTGATAGCTACAACTTTACAAGTTTGATTCTCAGTGAGGGTGAGTTATTAATAACCTTCTTGATTTGAGCTGGTCAGCTATGAGTAAACTAAGTTGGTCACAATGTGGGATTTACGTAATGCATGCACATCCTCAGGAAGTGGATGTGCGTTTTGTACAGTCTTAGCAGGTTTATCTCTTTATATAGCTCTTTGCTAGGTAGGGTTACAAGGTACCCCATGCACACCTTAAGTAGTGACTGCGTGTTTTCTTTTGTCACCCAAAAAATGTTTTATATTACAACGATTTGTGCACTAGAATGATACAAAAGATTAGGTGACAGTGATACAAGCTCATCACGTAAAATCTTCTTAATGTGATTTGCAAGTTATTACATAGGAGTGAGGTTTACTTTATGCATATATCATCGGATAGTGGCTAAAAGGGAATTAATTATGTGACAATGTATGAGTTAGGCAAGCATGCATGTCTAATCACTATTTTTCAGTCAAATCTTTACTTAAAATTTCTCCTTTTCTTCTATTCGGAGAATGAAAGGGACACCTATCGACATTCTAAGTAGCAAACATTCAACTCTCAATCTTACTTCAAACACCAAAACAGTCTAAGAGTCAACTAATATGTACCTTTCCATAACCTTAAGCATTATATATAGTGGTTCGACGATGATAACGACGAGATTCCATGGCCAAAAAAATCAATTATTCAACTTTTGTTTTTATCATAAGTTTTCATAACTTGGATTACATTCAAGAACGGTAAATTTTCTTGTTTTTGACGAAAGAAATTCACAGTTATTATCTGACTATGTCCACTAAGTAAATTTTACCTTGTGGCCCTAATTGACAAAGAAAACCTAGGAGGTAATTAAATTAGCTTATCTACTGACTTGCTTATTAGTTTTAATGATGAGATAATAAATCTGAATATCAATTCAGCAAGAATCTATACGGATATGGCAAAAATTGACCCAAAACACTTTAAATTACCTGAGTTGGGCCACAGAAAGATGCAGATTGGACTGGAATTAAGGTAATGTTCATGTTTTGAGTGCCAATTCAAAGTATATAGGATAGGTTGTTTACGTGTTGCACATTTGGACTATTGGGCCAAATCTCGTATGGATAAGGATAGGTTTTCTTTATGCCTATGATTAGACATTGAAGTGTTGTGTTCATCAGTGCATGTGCATGATATGCAACTTCTAATTGCACGCAATAATTATTGCATCTATTATTCACTTTGATAAACCAAATTAATAATTCAAATTCGGCCCACGTCACTCAAACTTTTATTCAAGAAAAGTTTGATCCATAACTTCTTTAAACAATTAAATGTTGTATCCTATGACTTCTAATAAGATGTTATGCGGTTTGGTAATCTTTGACATTGGAAACAGCCAATTGGATATGTTTTTTTTTTTTTTTTTTTTTTTTTAAAGGTTGTCATTCAATTAGTCAATCGTGATTGCTTTTCTAACATAACTGCTGGTAGTATGGTAGGTTAACGGCTAAAACCGGCCATGTGCAATAATCGTTACACCTTACACTATGTTGTGTAATGTGGACTCTCATCTAATGAGTTCCCATACATCTATTGTCAAAAGTACCCAACAAAAATTCTTGCATATGGAATGGACAACGAGACTATTGTTGGAATCAATGAACGATAGACTTACCTCGGCAAGAACTAATTTGTAATTTTCTTGCAACCAAGAAGATGGTTATGATTAGATTTAGGATGGAATCTGTTGGATGGAAGTCAGTGAAGGATCAAGTCTAACAATTGGTGACCGATTAGGAGTATTGTTGGGTACAAGTCAGTAAATGGTCAAGTCCAACACCCTGTCTCTCGAAAATGTGGTGGCAATATATGAAAATAAAGTTGCGTTTTTGTTGTGAGCTATATCCTTTAGCGTAGTGATAAGCGTTTGATTCTTAAGATCATAAGTGGTATATGAGCCAGGTCACGGGTAGCATGAGCTTAGAGAGTTAGAGGAGGAATAATAAAATTATTGAGCAGAGGATGCCGGGGAAGGGCCAAGTCCAGCAAGTAGGGACCCTCATCCCTAATGGAGATCCCCGATTCCTGCCCAAACAGGGATAATAATAGGAGAATAATTCAGGGAACGGGGTTACGGATGAAGAATGTCTTCAATTTCCCGTCAGGAACATGGAAGGGGATACCACTCACCTCCTTATCCTCAACCCCAACGTGAATGGGAATGGAGACGAAGGTAGATAGAGGTGGGGTTTAGGAGAAAAAGATGAGGGTATACTCCTCGCCCCCGCCCCATTAACATCTCTAAGAGGAGCTATGGTCCTAACAGAATCAAAATCCTGAACAATAAAATTGAACAGTAGTATTTCAGTGGTGGGCAATCTATCTCAGCAGTCAGCACATGTATGTTAGCTGCTCCAGTAAAATATGACAGAGATTCATGCAATCATGCCTGCATTTTGATGCATACATATTGACAATACAATTCATGATGGACGATAATATAATGTCTTTTTGTATGTACGTGGATGTGGCGGAATTTATGAAGAAGCTAGCTTGTGTTCCCATGAGAAGATAAGTCACTCCAAAAGGATGACGGTGAGACCGAAGTATAATTCTCATTCTCAAAAAGTTAAGAATCTGTCAAATTTGTGACACAAGGTCTTAGACGCAGAATAGAGCCTGATAAATATAAATAAAGTGGAATAATGATTTTTTTCTTTTAAATTAAGAGTATGCAATTGAGTGATACAATAAAGTGAGGTACAACCCTACAACAAACTCAAAAAAAAAAAAAAAAAAAAAAAAAAATTAAAGACATGCATTATGCATGCCACCATATCAAAACCAATTCCTTAAAGTAAATTGCAATGAAGGACCCAATCTATCAAGAATTTTCCTTTCGAGTCCCTCTGACTTGGTCAACTAACAATTTTGACTCTTCCAATTCATTGCCATTAGGATTCTTTACCCTCGTATCCGTACTGTTCATCATTCCCATGGATCTCGATTTACTCAGTCTTACTGTAGGCATCTTCGTACCAAATCCTACACTCCTGGGACCCATCCCGGGACCCACCTGGTTACTGATCGAATCCAACGGCTCGTAGCCAATCTCCGCAAAGGAACCGATAGATTTAGCCTTGACCGCATGATGAATACTTTTTCCACCAATCAGATTGCTTCCTGATTCTACACTCGCCACACTGGATACTTTCCTCGTTCGCCGGCTTCCGGCCCGGGAAATCTTAACCGCCTCCATACTGTCGTCCAAGGGCTCGTATCTGGCCGCCACACGCGTTGAATCGCGAACGCAGTCCACGCGCCGCCGTATCGTGTTCCAAATCGGGGAGTTTACCCGCTTGTACACCGCTGTCAGGGAGTCCACCACTTCCGCCATCGTCGGCCGCTTGGCGGCGGTTTTCCGGACGCACTGGGCTGAAAGCACGGCGAGATGACGCAATATGCCGTCATCCTCCGGGGAATTGATCCTCGGATCGAGAATCTCGGCGTAGTTCCCGGATTTCACCAACGGAACCACCCAGTCCACGACGGACGGCGGGCTGTAGTTCATGTCGATCGCATTCCTGCCGGAGATGATCTCCATTAACAATATTCCGAAGCTGAAAACGTCGGATTTGGTGCTGAGATCGCCGGGAGCGAGATATCCGGGATCGAGGTATCCGAGAGTCCCGGCCGGGGGCGTACATTTCGCCGCCACGTCCTCCACGTGGCCCATCAGAGCTAGCCCGAAATCTCCGAGCCGCGCATTGAACTTCGCGTCGATCAACACATTAGACGACTTTATATCCCGGTGAATAACCGGCGGGTTCGACACGTGGCAAAAGTGAACCGCCTTCGCAACCTGCAACGCGAACCGGACCCGTAGATATAATCCCGGGATTCGCGGCGGCCGTTTCGGGCAATGAAGCAGTTCGTACAACGAACCGTTCGGCATAAACTCCACCACTAACAACTTCTTCTGATCCAAATGAAAGCCATACCCCAACAAATTCACCAGCCGCGGGTGGTACACGCGCGATAGCAGCTCGATCTCGTTCTCCGCCGGCGAACCGGCGGAGAAACTCGCGAAAGCCTCGCTCTGTTTCGTGATCTTCACGGCGGCGACGAAGCTTCTCCGTCCCTGCGGAAGTGTCGCTCTGTACACAAATCCATGGCTGCCTTTTCCGAGCAGGTTTTCCTGGGAGAAGCCATTAGTGGCGGCGTGAAGATCAGCGTAAGAGAACTCCCTGAGCTCGAAGGGTCTGGTGGGCTCACATTTCTTCTTCTTCTTCTTCTTCAAGTGTTCCCAGTTGTAGGAATCGCAGGTGGCAATCGCGGTCTCCGCGTTGCATGAAAGGAACCCCATGGAAGCAGAACGCGAGACTGTAAAATGTATAGATATAGAGAGAGAAATAAGGAAGAGTGAGTGTGTTTACGGGGAGGAAGAGAGAGAAAGAAGACAGAGGCCATAACTGAAGAAGAAGAAGTGGGTGAAGGGTTTGAAGTGTAGCGGTGGTAAAGTTAACGAAAGACATGATTTTTTTAAGCATTTGTTTTTCACTGCTTTTCACACTTAGCTTGCTGTATATTATTGTATAAAATAGTTATTGGAGGTTTTTTTTTTTTTTTGACATAAACTCATGGTGTAATAATTTGCAAATTAAACAACAAAAAATAGTTATACTTTATTAAGAAGATTATGTTGGACAAATTCGGCCAAGAGGATGTTGGCAATGGAGTTCAATGGAATGCTAATTAAGATTTTATTCATGCAAATTTCGGTATTCTATAATGCTGATCTTATTGTTTCATTAACAATTCATTTATTAACGGTTTTAAACTATTGACTTAGACATATTTTTTAATGAGATTTAATAATATTTCAAGTCTTTAATTGAATATGCCTACACTAGAGCATTATTGAAGTTATGTTTATTTAGAAACGGGCGGCGGCGTAGTACTATAGGTTCATTATTTTCATTTAATTGTTGTATATGCATTGAAGTATTCATTTTCATGGGAGACTCGTCACAAAAAGAAACTATATAAACTTTCCGAATATATAGGTGTTAAATAAGGACATCCACTTTCTTATTTGAAAGCAATTAAAGGGTTATTAAATTATATTTGAAATTGTTATTTGATTTACGAAGAAGTCCGCAGCTATTATTATACTAGAATATGCATTTTGGGTTAAGTTTATTCTGCGACTCAAGTTGGCAAATGACCACAAGGAAATAAACCAAACTATATTGTCTAGAGCTGACAAACTAAACCTAAAAAGACCAATAAATAGTTGACACGATAAGTTAAATTTGAAACTTTGTCGTTTTTAAGTCAACTGTCTAACCAACTTGGTTGAGATTCTCCTCCACCCACAAAAGATTTGAAACCGTTCTAGATACATGTCTATAGATATTAGAATGATGACCATCAACTATAACAACAGACTCGATTAAGGTGGTATTGAGAAAAAATAAAATCAAAAATTATATTTTCCTCTCTCAGGCATTCTTTTCTGGACATAATTTTATTATCTGTTATTTGAATCCTATATATAAAATATATGAATATTCAAAGCAAAAGGCAAAGGATGGGCTTGATTAGAATTTGAAAAAGTTGATGGCATAAAAAGGTGGCGTGCAAATTGCATCGAAGTGGGAAAGGAATATATAGAGGATGATTAAATACGTATTAGGGTCAAAAATCAAAATGTTCCCTCAAACTTTAAGACAGACTTGTTGCTTTAATTTAATCTGCTTCTTTAAGGTACCCCATACTTCTAACTTTTCTTGACTTACCCTAGTTAACTTTTACTCCAAATTTTTTTAAATATTTGGTAATTCTTTCTTTGGAAGCTATGATAAGAATTGAAATTCAATGGAAGAACGTATAGTAAAAATTAATATAATAGCTGAAAATTCATTAATCTTAAGTATTTTTTACATAATTTCTTGTAGAGTTAGAGAGATAAACTACACTAGTAAGACGCTTTTGTGCAATGGACTCAATTGAAATGATGTTGAGAGGAAATTTAACTTGTGATCTGATCTTTTGAGCTGATCCAAGAATTATAATGTTTTACCCACTTGATGAAGGTGAGATGTGCAATTATTTAGGGCCATAGGTTGGTAATCAATGATAGAAGAGAGTTGTGAACTTATTAGTGTAATTATTTGTTGAAACTTAAGTTTCAAAAACTAGAATTATTAACAATAATGTTGGTTGCGAAAATCATAAGTTGCAACTTTACGTATGTAGTCTTTGAAGTGGGACAGCCCCCTGTGCTTTCTCCAGATGTAGTGATCATCGTATCATTGGTCAATTCATTTTTGCCACTAATCAATTCAAACATCAATAATATGCTTTACATTAAATAAAGTAGCCTAATTAGTTAAAGAGTAGTAATTTAATTTATTTTCAATAAATTATCAAAATATATACATCTCCAAATAGTGTTTCAGAAAGTGCGTCGCCTAATAGTATTTTAGTGCAGCCAAATAGTTTGTAGCTCAAAGACATCTCTGTGACTCTTTCAAACGTGGGATTATAAATTCGAACTTCTACATTGACTCTTTGTGCTTCGAGAAAGTATGTATGGACAGATACATATAGAAAGTTAAAATTTCTAGATTCATGTACATAAATAAATAAATAAATAATCATGAATTTGTGTACAACTAACATAGTTTACATGTCTTAGTCTTCATAAATTAGGGTTAAAAATTTAGAATTATTGCAACATGTGGGTAGTTGAAACATTAAACAAATAAGATTGTCATGCATGCACTGTGTAGATGAACATTTAATGCCCTAGCTTACACCTTACTTAAACTGTACATTTCATCCACCCCACGCACCCCACCCCCCTAACATTCCTTCAAAACTACTCAATTTCTCACTTCCACGTCAGCAATTCCACATAAGATCGAAGTGTTCCAATTTAGAAAATTGGAATATGATCATAAATCTTAGTTGCATTATAGTCTGGAAGAAAAGTCCAAACATCAATTAAATCGCACAAACTGTTAACAACCAAATAGAGTCAGTTGTATTAAAATGTTGACAAACAAATAGAGTCATAAACCTTGGAGATTGACATTATTATTTTATTTAATATAATGTTGCTTTTGGTGTGTGTGATTTGGGACGTAGCAATCATTTAGGTACGAATGGGACATTTAGTTAAACTGCCACCGATCTAGCTAGCTTCTTCCACCTTCTAGTTTCTTCCAGATTAATTAAGGTAAGGCACAACTCCAGCCATGTATATTCAGTATATATTTTATTTCGTAATTACAGTATTTTAAGTTTGACTCTCTGATAAAGTTGTATATTAACAGTTGATTTCGTGACTACCGAAATAATCAGTCGACGGGTTAATACTACCGAAAAATTGAATGTACCTTGCCAAAAAAATAACTTTTTTACTCTCAAATCAATCATGTATATTCGAATTGCTTAACCCTTTTATAGAGTCTTCTCATATTTGTTATATAGACACGACAGAGTGTAACTACTGACCTATCATTAACTTTCTTGATTTAAACTAATTAGTTAGGAGTAATCTAAATTGTTTTATTTTCTTATAATCTTTTACTAATTAAGTTATGCAACAAATTTTATCCACAGTAAAACAAAGATTGATTATCTTGTGTACGTCTATCCATGATGTTTACCGTTTCCATATATTTAAAAAAAAGCATCAGTTTCCTAACTACCATAGTACCTTCCGAGGTACATATATTATTTTAATATTAAATTCTGGAAAATGAAATTTGAGGTGTTTTTTAATGGGGTAGGTGGCATCTTTGAAATGGTGTGTATGCAATATATATTAAAATTAATTCTCCTAGTAATTAGGGTGTGGCTCAAATTAATCTTGTCACTTTGCTTCCAAGTTCCAAGTTTTAGTAATTTATATTTAATCAAGAAAATCGGTCCAAAAGTTGGACATTACAGTTGCATAGGGTCAATGGAATTGATAATTTTGTCAATTTGGATTCAAATAATGCGATGGGATCGTTTTTCAACTGGATGAGATATTCCATTGACTTTATGATTAAGGCACACCACCAAAAGTCAGAGACCTAATGAGTAGAATTTTGAACCATAGGATATATATTATCTGTATACGCATTTCTATTTTCAGGTGTTTGAAAATGGTCGTTTGGACTTTTTATGACATTAAAAATATATATAAAGGAATAAGAGTCAAAAAGTCCATCCAATTACATACTAATGATCTTATGGTTTAGTGGCACGAAGTAATTAAAGGACACGAGCTAGAACCTCAGTAGAGACAGTATTCAATCTAATAAAATTTGTTTTAAAAAATGGTGTTACTAAAAGCACCGCTTATGTAAGTTATAAATGGAACCATTTCGGATCAGGAATCAGGATCCATACATTAATCGATGATATAATTTGCGAAAGTCGTAGGGACGGGGCAGATAAAATTGTGGGCTTGGTTAATCTGTATGTTTCAGGCCTATAAGCCCAACTAATATTACAAGTAAGCCTATGGGCCTTGAATGACTAGCCTAGCTATCAAGCCCACAAAAGAGTTGGCATCCAATTCCAATATAAGGCTAAGAAAGTTCAAACTACGTAAATTTGTTGCGAGGATCCTTTAATTCTTTAAATGCAATCAAACCTTTTCTTCTTGTTGATGTAATTAGTACGGCACATTTACGCCAAAGACTTTGTGGTCTAGTGACACCCGGTATCCCGATTTAAGGGTTCAAGTTTCAGTGGACCACAAGATCTTTGGCACTATCTATAGTTAATATAATCTAGAACGTTCAAATGTGTGTCACCGTATTTAAATTTTTTAAAAAATATTTAAAGTGGATCTAATTAAAATAGAAAGAATTTATTAATAATATATTAATAAAGATGATATATTTATTTCTAACAATTTTATATTTCACCATAAGTATTTTTATTTTTTGTCCTTAGCGTTGTTTTTGTTTTGTCAAACGTATGTTCATACCTCAACGCGTTTATGATCATCTAATATGATAATTAAGAAAGCAATTAGTGATAACAACGCACGAAATTGTTGATAATTCTTGTCCGGTTAAGAAAAGAAAGCACACACCATCATTGTCGTCAACCGCCTAATCTCCTCCAAACAATAATAATTAGTGGAAAACACGAGTATCGCGTGGTATCATTAATCATGCGATTCTTAATCCTAAAGTTAAGACAAAACTTCCTTAATTAAGTCTTATCTCCGGGTCTTATCCTGTTTTCCACGTTAAGTGTATACTTTTTTTTTTCTTTTTTTCTTATTTTTAAAAATAAAAATAAAAAATTTGAGAAATAATGCAAGACATGTGGGGCCCAGCAACAGCATACCATTACATTATACAAATTGGCAAAGGAATCAAAACTCAAACATATCTGTCTCACACTTGTAGAATGCGTGCATGCCATATAAGAACAAGAGAGATAAAGACAATATAACCTATGACACCATTAGCCACAGTAGACAATTTCTCACAAAAACAAACACTCACCCAATACTAAAATAGTTTGAAAAAAAAAAATACATATCACCATCATCATGGCTTCAAAGCATGCATCACAACAACTATATATATGTGGAAAGTAATATACATATATATAAACATGTCATGCCCACACAAAGTCAAGTTACTCGGCTCTTACGGCAGGCGAAAAGCGCGATTTACAGGATGTGTTCCCACATGAGACGTAGACGAAAAGGAGCATAAAGTTCTTTTTTTGCCTGACTGCGGGTTTCCTTGATTCAGCTAAAAGACTAATCATGTTCGTGTCAAGTAAGACTCAGAGCGCAACTTTTTTGACCATTCAGCTAAAGCAAATCATGTTCGGGAGTAAGGCCTCGAGCACAACTTTCTTGACCATTCAGCTAAGACTAATCATGTTCGGGAGTAAGAGCTCACGCACAATTTTCTTGACCTTTCAGCTAAGACTAATCATGTTCGGGAGTAAGACCGGCCTCAAGCACAGCTTTCTTGACCATTCAGATAAGACTAATCATGTTCGTGTCAGGTAAGACCTGTTGGAAAGGAGTGGTCCAGGCCGGGGTGATGAAGGGGGGGGCGGTGAATACCTGATGTAACGCGAAAGTGCGGTGATAGTTGCAGATTGTTGTTGTTGTTGTTGTTGCTGTGATTTACTGCAGGCTGCAATGGGGATAAGATTGGGGAATCCCCACAAGATGTAATGTGACAGTATCTAAAAAAAAGGGGGTGGAAAGTGAGGGTTGGGACCCAAATTCCCCATCAAGCGTGCATTCCTCCCTTTCCAGGGTCCCATGGGGGATGAACACAATAAGTCCTCTCACCAATCATCCATTCCCAGAAAACAACTCTACTCTCAAGCCACGCATTTTCAAACCGGGCGTGGTGTTCTTTTCCTCTCTTAGCCGTCAAGATATTACCTCATCATATCATGATTTACCTCACAGAGAATGCGCCCCCGGATTTCTAAACCAGAACTGCTCATTAGGGGTAAGAGGGTTTCGATTGGCCTCCCGAGACAGCTGCAGTTTCCACTGGTGATGACAGATGAACTTTCGCCAATCAGTCTGACCGAGCTCTCTAGAATGTACTTATACTCCCCTTATTCCATTGACAAACCATCGGGAAGTACTCCAAACATTGCAGCAAAAGAAAAGGTATCGAAAAGACAGCACTATTAGTACTACTACAGCTACTACTACTACTCTTACTTGGTGCACGAATAATGTTGTTGATTCTAGAGAGCATCAAGCCTCAGAGACTTGGCCTCGACTTTCAGGGATTTCAAGTACCGAATTGTTCCATCGATAACGTCCATTGCATCTTTGCCTTTTTTCCCACCGGGGATGATCTTCTGTAGAAGGCTTAGGGTTTCCCGTATTTTCTCTTTTCTTGATCTTTTCCTCCCCAATACTCCCGAAAATTGGTAATCGGTGTTGCCACAGCTGGATTCTGCATCGTCCTCTAGTTCGGAGCATCCAAAGGGTTTTGCGGGCGTTGCATTGTCTAGGGGGCACGGTACACCATAGCTACCGTCGATCAGCTTATGCCTTTTGGCTGGCTCATCGGAACTACCAACTTCTTCAATCCTTTCGTCGAGCCACTCGTGCTTATCATGTGCTGTCATGGTACTAGGAGAATGACCCGTGCTGATTTCTTCCTCGTCCTCGGAGTATTCACCATCTTCATCGTCGTCGTCATCATCGTCATCAGAGTATAGCAGAGCATTTAGTTCTTCAGTATCTTCCCGCATTTCACTTTCCTCGACACCTCTAGGGTTGTCTTCAATACATTCATCACCAAGAAAACGGCCCAGGGGAGACGCTTTGTTTATTCTACTCCCCAATTGATCCTTCGTTGAATTATAAGCCATCGAAGGCAGCTTTTGAAGCCACGGAAGAACACCCTGCGCAGGAGTATCATTTGCAGAGCTGTAGAGCAACCTCGTTTGATCACCCGATTGATCAAAAACAAGAAATTTCCTTTGGGCGCATCCAGCAACAGCGTCGGGATTTCCAATCCGTCCGAGATTTTGAACCGACCCAGCTGGATCTTTCTCTTTAGTTACGGATTTCAGTAATGGATTCGAGCCCTGATGGAAATTAGGCAAACCGTAAAACCAGTTCCGAGGCTCATCCGGTTGGTTTGCCTTAAACTGCAGCGGGGCAGTATATGAGGACAAGGGAAAATTCCCATTTGTCGATATCCCATTGTAATGAGGAATCATAAACGCAGAAAAATTATTCTGCAGCTGTGTATCAACTCGTGCACCCGAAGAATTCAAGACGGGTGATTGCACGTCCAAACACCGGTGCTGGAACCAAGAATTAAAGTCCTTTTCCATTCAATTGCAGCAATCACCTATAATAAACATCGGGGAGCAAACATATCATAATGAAATTCACAAAAGACGTTTTCAATCCTCAGAAAGATAAAATAAACAACTTAGACATGGCAAAACATACCAGTTCTACGATAGTTTTGGTACTACGATCTTCTGAACACTTCTTGAGATATTGAGAAATAATGAAAAATTAAAAATCTTCGGCTTAACTTGAATGCAGTGGCAAAAAAAAATCAATCTACGTAACAGGTTTCAACAAGTGACGGAAATATTCAGCCTGAAAATATCATACAAAACAAACATTAGCTTTCTTCCAATCAGTAACCATTCTTGGCATAATATAAATTTAAGAGAAAAAAAAAAATCGAAGCAGCAAAACCAACACTAACCTGGCAATCCTGGAGAGGTTGAAAGCACGCTATGACTCTAACTATTATGGTGGCACTCCCCGCAACTCCATTTTCATGTTTCAATGCCCGGAATCTCGTCTGACTAGCTGCTTGGCACACCATAACTACTCGTTCCCAACCCTTCCTCACAAAGCAACACCGCAATCTTCTAGTAGAAAATTATCAAAGATCCCAAACACTCACACCTTTTACTCAAAACCACACAGAAATACCCACCAGATATCGATTGGCAACGCTTAGAATTGAATACTCTCAAGACTAAATCTCCAACACCGAATTGAAACAGACACAAACTTGATTGGCAAGGCTTTAGAATTGAATACTCTCGAGACTAAATCTACAACACCGAATCAAAACAGACACAAACAAGCAAACCCTAGAAAGGCAATGGTTAAGAAATCTTCGAGAAAACAACAGGGAGGAAGCCGGAAAAGAAGGTAAACTCAGCTAATCCAGCGGACGTAGCAAGGAATGACAATGAAACGAGTGGATCCCATTGCAAGCTCAACAAACTATTCTCTAGGGGGGTGAAATGAGCAGTAAATCAAGAACTGATAACAAGAGTGAGGTCAATTTTACAGAATCACACGGCAGTACAAGTTCAAGGAGATCACTTTCCGAAACACATCAATTGAAAGACTATACCACCGCATAGTGTTCTTCACTCTGCAAGTTCGCCAGAGCTGTTTCTTGTTGAGTTTCTTAATCTAGTCTAAGCTCCCTGCAATGTTTTTTTCACACATATCATAACTGCAGCCACATAAATCTCACAAGAACAAGATAACAGCAGAAAAAAGAAAACTTTTTTCCACCTCCTAGCAACATAAATCTCACAAGAACAAGATAACAGGAGAAAAAACAAAACTTTTTACCACCCCTTAGCAGACAATATGCAAAATTTTCAATATGTAACAATACATATATCACTGCTTTATCTAATTGGAATAGTTTCACAGAATCACAGTTTATTCTTTGTGCTCAGAAATACTAACAGATACCTAAGAATAATAAAAGAATGATCTTTACATAGAATAATACAGAGCTAACAAAAGCCAACATGGTGTATCAAGCATTTGAAAAGTAAACTAGAAAAGTTAATGAAAAAATTACAGCTGATTGGCAGGATTTACTTTTTACTGTCCATTCTTGACCAAGACTAAGAGCACAGGGGATAATGAAAATAACTCAGATGATTCCTTGTTTATGTTCATTTACCCAGATTTACACAGGAAAGGAGCTAAGAAAGGGGGTATAAGATCTCACCCAAAAGCAAATGGCAAGAAAATATAAAAACAGGAAGACAAAATCTAGCAAAGATTGCATTTTTGGGAAGAAAACTCAGAACTTACAGTGAATGAAGGTCCAAATCCGGCACCCAGATTTGCTTATCCTCAGAAACCCAGAAAAACACAGAGATTCAAGAGAGAGAGAGAGGAGAGATAGAGGGCGCGTGATGCTGATTTTCAGAGAGAGAAAGAGCAGAGTCAAAGACGAGGAGTGCACGGAGGGGGGCTATATAGAAAAAATGGATTTAAAAGAAAGAAAAAAAAAAATTGATGTGTTTTTTTTATTAATTTAATTTTGGTTAATTTTGGAGGTTGAGAGAGGGGGGCGTGGTAGTGTTCATACGTGCGAACCGCACGCTTGTGGTGTAAGGAGTGCACAAATCATATACACTATCACTCGTAGTGGGGCCAGGAAATGGGTGGGGGCCATGGGTGGTTGTACCATGATTTTATTGATTCCTCCAATTGGGGTTTAGTTGCCTTTTTCTTTGGTTTAGGTTTGATTTGGTTGAACCTATGCTCAACACTAGTTTCCCCAACTTTTGATTCCCCTATATACATACATAAATAAATAAATAAATAAATAAATATATATATATATATATATATATATATATATATATATATATATATAAACTTCCCGTGCGGTGTTGTGGTCACGCGTCACTAGGTACACATAAATGCATCATAAAGTGTTTGGAAATGCATCATTTGGTGTGGTGCATTTTTTTTTGATGTGTGATACGTTTTGTGGTGTATTGGTGCATTTCAGTTTAGTTCGTTTTCGAACACTTTGTGTTGCATTTATGCATACCTAATGGTGCAATTCGCACCGAAAGCCCTAACCTCATTTGAAGCCGTATCTACATATAAATAAAATACTATTGAGAAATAAATCTCAACAATTTATATGTTTTGTACCTACAACAAAACTACTTCCATATTTTTTTCCATGTATAAATTGATTTAAATACTGAGTGACTGTCAATGAAATAACATTATTAACTTTGTTGAATTACTCTATTAATTAAGTTGTGCTCTTGAATTTTTCTCTATATATATATTTATTCGAAACGATAATTTCATACTTCTTTTTGAAGATATAATTTCATACTTCTAGTCTTTCAATTGTTAACGTGAATATTATTAAGTATTAACCATCCATTTTCGTATGAAGTAAAGGCTATGGTGTCTTCTTTTTATAAAAAGATTTAGTGTGAGCTTATTCATTTGAGGCACAATAATAGCTCTATATGGAATTAGCTATAACTCAATGTAAATATTGATTCTAATAGGTCCATAACCATAATATAGAAAAAGTAGGGTGTAATTAGAAAAATTCTATAATATTTATGAAATAGTCTAAAAATAGTGATAGTGACAAAATTACTATGTTTATATGGGCAAAAAAGCTACATCATTTCCAAAGTTATTTTATATTTACTAATTTTATCTCTCTCTTTTTTTTAATAGTACAAGGTACTTATGTCTTTTTCTATATATAAAAAGTATTTTATTAAAGATTATATATTATACATTAACTATATAATTCAATTTATACATATTATATATTGCAAGTTGCTCAATATAATTCTACCAATAAATATCATTTTAAAAAATATTTCTACTTGAACTTGTCTAAAAATAATATAACCTGTGATGAGTCAAAATTTTATATCCGGTGATCATTTATAAATTAATAAAATCAAACACATAAAATGATATGGGATAAAATGTAACATCGTTGGTTACCCATTTCGATTACTCTCTTTTATTTTTTGAAAATTAATAACACATCAACACATGTCACACTTAAAATCAAACTATACAAAACTTAGTCTTAATAATAATAATAATAATAATAATAATAATAATAATAATAATAATAATAATAATAATAATCCAAACATCAATTTCCTTCCTAACATCCTTTATGTTGGGGCCCTCCCCCAATTTTCTACATATCTATTTTTAGGTTCATTACCCCCATCTAAAGATACTCACGAGATTGTGGTCACGCTGCTTGCTCTAATCATGCATCCTTTCTACATTCCTTTTTTTGGATGAGTCTAATCCCCATTTTCACTCCACAAATTTACACCATTTTTTACCTGAAAGGTAGACAAGTTGATGGAACATAATTCTCATATCAAAATGTCACAAGGTTGGTTATTGTCAATACATTATTATCGAGTCCGTCGCATATAATATTTCTAGTTTAGTTTACCTCTTTTGTATAATTTACGGGATATTACACAATAATAAAATTTACATAATGAAGTGAACGTAAACTTCTCTCATTGTCGCCATTAAAAAAAAAAAAGAATTAATGATAATAAGAATAAGGTTCAAATAAGTCACTCAACTGCACACCAAATTGCAATTAGGCCATCGAACTCGAAAAAGAAATGCAATTTAGTCCTTGAACGACCCAAACTCATGCAATTTAACCTAAAATGACATGTTTACCTGAAAGTATGCTGACGAGACCTACAATTTTGAGTTAAATTGTACGAGTTTGTGTTGTTCAGGAATTCAATTGTAATTATTTTTTTTTGAAGGTAACAATTGTAATTATTTAGTTCAATAGTCTAATTACATTTTGGCGATTAGTTGATGATATATTTTACCATTCTTGAATAATAATAATTACACCACCCTTTAGGTGGGTTAAATTCTTTTGTTTTTGGGTCAAGGATAATAATTTTCGCTTTGAGTCCTCCTAACTTTTAAATAGTTGAACATTCAAAGGGAAGAAAAAAAATGTAATGTATAAAGCATAAAGGGGTAAGGATCCTATGCATAACAAGATGAATTCCAATCATTTGAATTTTGACCATTCAAAACTGTGAATGACTCCACATTACCATGTGGCCCATGCATCTAACCATCCAGCTGCATTTTACAATTTACATTTTCCCATTATTTATCTTCCTCTACCTACTTGTAGTTGGAACAAAAAGATTTTGATATTCTTTAAAGTAACATTTTAAATTTGAGTCGTGTCTTATATAGGTTTGATTGTAATTTGGTGTGTTTTCTAATTGTGAAAAAAAAATGAAAAAATTAGGTATTATCAACTATTTGGTAAACAAAACAGAAAAAGTTTAAATTTATAACTTAACTGACTAAATTAACAGGATACTTGACTTATTAACCATAAGGTCTCACGCTTAACTATGAGTTTCCTATTGTTATTCTAAATTTGAACCAAATATCGATCATTGTGGCCCTTTGTTGGAAGGTTGGATTCACTCCAAAGATCACATTTGGATAGTAAAAGTAATTTATTTTTTTATTTTTTTTGTAAATTAAAGAAAAGTGAATGTCATGTTTAAAATTTATTTTTTCTTTAATAGGGTGGTAGGGGTAAAAAGAAAATTAACGAGCTAAAATAAAGGTATGGTACATTAACTCTTTTCATTATTGATGTGATTTATAGTTTTGTATGAACCATCAAGTGAGCCATCAATAGGATGATGGATGCCATACTTTTTTTTTTAATTTTATTTTTTTGCTAAATAAATGCTTTGTATATTATATTGCTTCATAACACACACACATATATATACATACACTATATATACCCACTTTAAATTTTTTTGTATAAGTTAATCACCACATCCACAGCTTTATCTAACTTTTTACCCTTTTTCTCTCTTTTTTTTCTTTTTATTTTTTTTTAATAATGGGTTTTGAGTAGTGAATGCATTATTATGGGCACACAAAACTATCACACTCAAGGTATCTATACACCCAAATTAACTTTCAAAAAGGTAAAAAAAGAGGTAAAGAGAAAGAAAATCAACTTTCATTATTCCCCTTTTAATGATAATACCATACTCTAGAGCATACCATGGGAATATGGGATTTTAAACACATCTAATACTATTTAAAAATTAATTTTTTGCGAAAAATCGTCTTTGATCGGTAGTTAATACTTTGCAATAATGTGGCATCCGAATTGATTTATGGTTCTCAATAACAAATATGTCGATCTTGATCAAGTCAAATTCTATTTTTTTATACAATATTTGTATTTATTACAAACTTAATTTGTAAAAAAAAATAGCAATATGTTAATTAAATAGTAAAGATTGATTAAGAATCGTAATACAATATCAATTGCATCACTAAAGCTATGAAAACATTTGTCTTTAGTGAAACTATAGACCTCAATTTCAACCTCACTAATTACTTTATTAATTCATGCATATGAAAAGGGAATATATTCTCCTAATTGTTTGAATTCCTGTTATTACGAATTTTAGTGATTAAATAAGAATTAATTATTGATCAAAAAAATTAATTAATTATTTATTTATTTATTTAACACATACTTAATGAGAGCAGGTATTCAGTTAATAGGAAAACGACAGTCAAATCTTCAACTGTTCTCATCTTTGACTATTCCTTCAATCATGCTAATTTCAACTAAATTATTTGTACATGACATAATGAAATACGGCACAAAAAGACAGTGGGAATTTAATAAAGCAAATAAATAAATAAACAAATAAAATCAAGAGCTTCTGGAGAGTTAAAGATGATAATATCGGAAATAATCATAATGAAGCAAATAAATATACAGATGGTATGAAAATACGTATGTATATTTTGATAGCTGTCTTTAAATTTTGGACTCATCCCTATCTCATACGGTCTCAAATCGGCAACGTAAGATATTGTAAAATGATACTACGTACTAGTTAATTTTGACGGGTCGATTCTCATATTTATTGGGCTAGTTTTTTTGTATTGGTGAATGCGTGTTTTTCACTTAAAAATAAAATTAAAAAAAAAT
>CP025649.1:24502471-24623604 GCA_003576665.1 Ipomoea trifida | reverse complement strand
GGGCTAGTTTTTTTGTATGGGTGAATGCATGTTTTTCACTTAAAAATAAAATTAAAAAAAAATAAAATAAAACCTATCTTCTAATTTTCTTAACAAAGTATTAAAAATCTACAAAATTACATTTTAACAAAAGGAGTTACACTTGTTTTTTTTTCTTTCTGAATTTGGAACTGGAACCGACTAGTTCCGAACCAGCTTTTGAGTTCAATTCCAATTCAATTTGTATCGTACTCAATTCAGTTCGAATCAAACTGTTTAAATTGAATCGTGATCATTTCTAATTATTAGTGGTGAATATTAATATCGTTCAACACTTAAAAAAAAATTAAAAAAAAAAAAGGAGGTGGGCCACAAAATACATTGTGTAGTATTAGTTCCTTTCGATCGCGAAATGCTTTGGCGTGGCATCACTACAAGTCTACAAATTTTGTAGTTTAGCTTTCTTGTAGCGTTAATCATCCATCCCCTATTATTAAATTACAAACAAAAAACCTAAATGTATACTAACTCACTATTATTAAAACAATAATTAATCATGCGTGAAAAAAGTAATAATTAAAATAAACAGAAGTGGTTGTACTATATGCACTGCCTAATAAAGCCAGGAAAGGGAGCAATTAAAAAATAAGTAAATAAAGCCTGATGACCATGATTTTATCACCTGAAACAAATCTTGTGCACAGATCAGAAGATCTACACCACAAAGATTTCTTTAATTTTTTTAATTAACCCTAATTAATTTTTAATTAAAAATGCAATTATTTATGAATCCCCTTTGAAGAATCAATGCCCAATTGTTTGGAGTGGAGGGAACAATGTACACACGCCCAATCAAGTTACATTCATCCCTTTTCCCCCTCACCCCCATTGGGTTTACTCTTTTGGTGGCACCAACTATAATATATATACATGGACTATATTTAAATTAATTAATCAATTTTTATATTTGTGTATATAGTAGATGAGATGTAAAGCAAAGGATTGTTCAAGGTATGTCTATGGCCAAGGTAATCAATGTTCATGTATGTACTAGCTAGACTAATAATATTTTATGTGTGTTATGATTTATGTATTCTACTTTCTTCTCTTACATAATAAATACATACTCAATGAGTTCTTATCGAAAAAAGAACCCTTAAAAAATGTTAGGAAAAATGGTCAAATAGGGCTCTAAACTTTATACCAAAAGTCAATTAGGCTCATAAACTTTTAAAAGGGTTTATTAAACCCTCAAACATGCCAAATTGAGACAATGGAACCCCCCAAAACAGGTAAATGACCTTGTATTACAGGTCATTTGTATCAGTCCGGCGATAGTCGTCGTCGATCGCCATCTCCGACGGAAGGCAGCCAGTATTGGTCACCATACTGGTCACGTTGTCCTGGGAGAAAGTGAACCGATGATGTTTTCTGACTATTTTTACCGGTAACCTGTTAGTTACTGATAAATTTTATGTATTTGACTCAATTTGACATGTTTTACCCATCAACGACCACAGTTATAAAAAATTAAACAAAAGTATAAATGAAGGATTGAATAGGCACACATGTGGGCATTAATGTTCAATCTTTATGTCATGATCAGACAGTAGAGATTTGATGATGCGCCATCTCAAGAACTTACATGGGTCACTTGATCACGGGTTTAGTGGCAAATCATCATGCCCGGGTTTGGGTTTGGCCTCTCCATCATTAATACACTACTAATTACGTCTCTCAACAATGTTTTTGATTACTAATTCCCCCTCCCACTCATTGCTCTAAGTTCTAACATCTTCAATACATCTTTTATCCTTGAACAAATTATTTTTCTGTTTTAAAATAAGTAAGCAACTTTAGAAGTCAATAACTAAAATGGTGAAATCATAATAGTCGAAGGACTAATTCAGGTATTAACTCACTTTGAATTTCTTATCATGTTAGTCATTCTTATGAGTTTTTCAGCTCAACATTATCTAAATTAATTGTTTTGGTGTTTAAGTAGTGTTTGTCTACAAAAACTTATTAAAATAACTAAAAGTGGTTTTAAAAAAAAAAAGTTCAAAATCAAACTACTGAGATTTGAGAAAAAACAAGACGCTTTGGCCAGAGAGTGAACAAACACATTGACTGTTCTACGTATATGAAAATACTATAAAAGTCGAGAGAGACAAAAAAACTCGTAAATTATATATTTGTTATGGTAAATTAAATTTGGGTGGGGAAGGGGGAGGGGGAGGGTGGTTGGATTTAGGAAAATTTGATTTTGGATTCTCCAACAAAAGCATTCACGCTTGGAAAGTCTCCACCACGCCAGCCCGCACTATATTACCAAACAATCACATTAATACTATAATTTTTTTTCTGCTTTTCATAAACTTCCAACAAAACTAAACAATCCGTACATAAAGCGCAGCGCAAAACAAGGGGATTCCTTCTCTACCCTAATTATACTACCTTCATAATATATCCCACTCAATCATCAACCTCATTTATGAACTTCAAATCTCTTTATATTCTCGTATATTTGATATAAATATACTACATTGTAACAGAGAGTCAATAGTACTCAAACAAATTATTCATAACGTTGAGTGACCAATAAAAAGTCTTGATCATATAGGGGAGTCAATCTTGAAATTTTGTATATATTTACTAAAACAACTATCTAACAAACTTCATTAGGATTGCCCTAATAGATAAATACTTAATTTTAATTCAGTATGTATAAAAATCACGAGTAACTTAGAATCAAATTTTCGTCAAACATATATACCAAGTTGATATCCCGGTGTAAATTAGGTCACACCCCAATGAAGCTAATTAAATAATTTTGAGTAATTAACTAATTAATTGCATTGTTTCTTCAACTAATCCTATTTGTAGCTGCGCTGCTAGGTGTATTAGTTAGCCAGTTAAGCTAAATTAAGAGATTGGTTAGTAATTAGTATGGTGCGTTTGGTATGAAGTTCCATCACCACGTACACTGCATATAGGTGTTGTGGGAATTGTTACGACGTCACATATGAAACAACTCTTATATATATTGTGCATTATAGGTCAAAAAAAAGTTGTATTTTATCTTGTGACAACATTATTTACACGTAAGCGTGAAGATTTGATAAAAAAAATTTTTACCTTTATATTCTTAGTCATATTTTCTCTAGCAACGTGTCCAAAACCCACTGACCTCCAATATATATATGTATGCATGCACCAATATTGAGATCAAAGAGTAATTGACAGCTTGATTAGCGTGACTGGTCATACATTCTCATTCCATAAGAGATGTCGAGAGTTAAAAAAATATCATATCATATGAAAAAATTAATATGACTAGTATTTTGTCTTTAAATTGGACCGGCTCAATGTGAACAGACACATGCATCTATGTTTTGACATCCTCTAAATATCTTTAAATTTATTAATTTTTTTTTAATCCCCACTCACAAATAAAAATAAAATATATGCATTAAAGTAAGGCGGATTTTAAGGATTTTAATGAATTCCCATTGTGAGTGTCAAACTTGAGCAGATGTTTAGTAATTGGTAATTAATGAGAGAGGACAAATCACCATTAAAAGCATAAATAATATAACCTTCTTCCACTAATCTCATCCTAGGTTTAAGAAAACCAAGACAAGCTACTAAGTAAACTCGGAAAAGGCATCATTAGCCTGCCTTGCTTCATTTTTTTCAACAACTCTCCCACCAAACAAGGAAAAATAAATGATTTTTAGGAAATTTTACATTGTTGTAGTTCACAAGTAATAGCCTTGTGTAATACTCCGGTAAATGTTAAATTAGTTACTAAATTGTATACGAAAAAACAATTGTGTTGTTCAAATTTTAAAAATTAATTTATCAATTAATAGGATATTAAATGAGCAAATATCATTTTTAGTCCCTTAACTATAATATATGTATCAATTTTGGTCCTTGACTATTAAAAATTTTAAATTAGGTGCATGACTATTCAATTTGTATCACATTTGGTCCTTGACTATTAACATTTTCAAATCACCATTCATTTTGTATCACATTTGGTTCTACCGTTAAATTTTCTGGCCAAATTTCCGGCAAAGTCACTAGTGACCGACTAATTTATTTAATTTTTATTTTAAAAATTATTTTAATACTCCGTAACTTTTAAATAAAAAAAAACTTAAAAATAAAAAATAATAATTAAAAAATAGAAAACGGCGGTCACCCCGATGACTCTCCCGGAAATTTGGCCGGAAAAATTTAACGGCAGGACCAAATGTGATACAAAATGAATAGTCATTCACCTAATTTGAAAATGTTAATAGTCAAGGACCAAATGTGATACAAATTAAATAGTCATGCACCTAATTTGAAATTTTTAATAGTCAAGGACCAAAATTGATACATATATTATAGTTAAGGAACTAAAAATGTTATTTGCTCATATTAAATTGTAAAAGAGTTAATAGTACTCAAAAGATATTAAATTGTCAAAAAAATGTTGCATTAAATTAACGAAATCATTTGTAATAATAATAATAATAATAATAATAATAATAATAATAATAATACTTTATTATTATAACAATAATGATATCAATGTCCACCATCTAAAAACACCCTTTAACCGACGAATTAATTAATGGTTAGTCAGAATATTAATAAATATAATGCAATGTACTAATTTGAGTAATTGTTTTCAAAAAAAATTTGAGTAATTAATTAGGAATGTCACATACATAATTAAGGTCAAAAAGTTAATTATTAAAAATAAAGAAATGATAGCCTCGTGTCACAATTTCTCATCAACATACATAACACGATTGATAATTATATGAATAATAATGCATTTTATAATTATTGAAACCAATGTGTTTTTCTTTTTGTAAAAAAAAAACAAAAAAAAATGATGGTGATATTTTTTTTTCTTAAATACTCATGATTCTTTATAAGATAATATATGTTATATACAGCCCAAAGAATATAAGTTCCCACTAATTAGGATTTAAACCTATGATTATTCATTTGTAATGGTAACTGGGATCACTACATGGTTGTCCGCCAATGGTAATATTATTAATTTGCATTAAATATTATATTAGTTGAATTATGTATATCATGAATAGTGTTGTTGATTTTCTTGTTAAATATATCTAGATCAGAGCATGATTGTGCATTGTGTGTGTTCGACAGAGTCCTATCTTAAAATACACATTTGAATGCTCATTTGTCAACTAATTAATTAAAGTTACAAAGTAGGTTTAATCTAAAATAAATATTTAGATTTTGAATATGGGTGTGAATTTTTCTCGCAAATAAACGGAAAAAAAATAGCATCCACTAATTCATTTTGAATGGGAGTGATTTAATTATGTTTTAAATATACTACGGAGTATTAAAAAAGAGAGGTCAATGAAGATATTTTCTAATTTTATAGACAAATTGATTTGACTTATCGGCGCTAATGTACAAAGCACCATTGTCAAAGCCTTGTTAGTCTAAAAGTAAACAGCATTTCACGTACATATGTGGGGAACAAAAATTAGGTTTTCAAATTTCAACTAATTAATAAATTTTTGTTTTAAATTAATCTGCGGCCAGACGAAATGCAAAAGGCTAATAAGGCCGACATGGCTATTGGTCTTAGGAAGATGGTTTGGTTTGTCGATTATTGGAACCCTTTGTTTTCTTTTGCTGTTTTAATTTGCCTAAATTATAAAATAACAATAATAAACTGATTCGATTATAAGGATACAAAAAGAGTTATAGTCATAATAAAAATAATAAATAGTAAAGCACAAAGTGTGAAAGTAGGTCACAGGTTGACAGTAGAGGGCATTAGTGGAGATGCATGCAAGCCAATGATGATTGAAGAAGGTGAAAAGAAGATGAGATCCCGTTTTTACTGTTTGATTTGGCGGTTATCATCCCCATTGGGCCGCATGCATTTCTGCACGCGGTTGCCTTTTTACCCCTACTTCACATCCAATTTCAATACTGTAAATTTTGAGTGAAATTTTTAAATTTTTTTTATAAAGATGATATTTAATAGTCATAATTAAATAAGTTATTTAATTTTTACTAAATATTAGTTAAATATTAATATTAAGTTAAAAGTGTGAGAAGGTTAAGGGGGTGAAATAGAAATTTTAGGAGTATGAAGGGTTTGGTGAGGTAAATAAGGGGAAGGGATTTTGTAGTATTCCCATGCAAAATCACGCATGAGGATGAGGGAGGGTCAACCATGCCTAGTTACTTGTAGCCCTGTGGATGGGTCAGAGCAGACTGGGGACTGGGGAGTAGAGCAAGAAACAGTCTTTAATTAGCATGAGCTTCCATTCCTGCCAACCACCTCACCTTTTCAGTCTCATTCACCGCAATGTGATGACTATATGGATTCATATTTGCTCCCAACATAGTTCACTGGTCGAAAGTCTGAAGGTGAGTGTAGTGTTTAACAATTACTCATATTTATTCGCAAAAAAAAAAAAAAAAAATTACTCATATTTGAATTCTTAACGAGAGAGGATCTTAATTTGGAGAACGAAAAAAGTACAATATTCTGACTTGTGTCATTAAGACACATCTCACGATTTATTCATCTTTTCAAAGCATTTGGGGTTAAGGGCCCTCAATGTACCTTCAAACAATGACTATGAACTTTTGTTTAAACCAAAGTACGAAAATCAGCTTATATTGTACATAGTTGATCCACTTATAGTTACCCATCCAATTAACTAATCAATTCAGATTGGGCTACCTGAACCTGATTAGAGCAGTATTTGATAGACAATGGAGCATCTTTATAGCTTTTATTTTGGTTCTAGATTTTGGGCCTATTGTACAATGTTTGGTTTGGGCTAAAGCTCTGGTTGGACAGGCTTCACTCAAAGACAAGGGCTTTTGTCATCTTTCCCTACTTCTCTTGGAAATTAAGAACTTGGGCTTTTTTCTTTTTCTTTTTTAATGTTTGGGGAGTGAAAGTAAGCCCAAATAAAACCTATTTTTCATGGCATTTTGCAGCTTGTAATAGGCACAGTGATTGCTTTTATTTTATTTTTTTTTCAAGGGCGTTGTTACATACATATATCGTTGCAAAATTATTTTTGTATGATGAACCCTAATTGATCACAAGCAACCCACTTTTGGCCATAATAAGAAAACAGAAAAGATTAATGGTGCTGCAGACTGACTGTTACACCTGTTTTACAGATGACATAAAGAATCACTTAACACACTAATATGGAGCAATGCATTTACAATATGAGTCAGAGTATCCACTATCTTGTTTATTTGTTTTGTTAGGCAAATTAAAGCAGCAGACAGAGAACTAGTCATACTATGACTCATTGTGATTGATTCACATAAAGGTGGATTAAAAAGGCTACTTTACCCATAGCTCGATTGATTACTAGGTAACAGATCGTAGGCAAGAATGCAAAATCAAACTATAGCAATCACAATGTGGGAGTTTCACCTTCCTTGTCCGCATTATACACAAGTCCTCTCATCTAATAGGCCATTAAGTTAGTGTGATTTACAATTCAATTCTGTCAGATTGTGGGCAAGAATATATGATCAAACATTCAAGCCATAGAAGCTGTGAGAGTTTTACCCTCATGTGAGAAAATCCTTGTGGATACCAAACACTGGTCCTCCCACCTAATAAGCTACTGAGTCACTGTAATTTATCTCCATAAATCAATTAGGCCAGGGCAAGGAATTTTGTCTTTTGTGGACAACAAAGGCTACTTTGTATATTACAATGAATCATTTGAGATTCTTTGGATGCATAATGCTGATACTAAAGGGGGTAAAAGAAACTAAAAGGCATATATTCCTGCAACTTTGGCAGTTCCCTTTCTGTCATTAGAAAGTTGCTGGATTTCACAGTTCAATACTTCAATGGCAGCATTTTCAGAAAACATCTTTTATTCATAAACAATTTATCATTTTCCTTCTGTTTTTGGATTTATTTCTATTTTCTTGTTTGTGATAGAAACCTTATAAGGAATACATACCTGAAATTTCAAAAACTCAGAAAACAAAATTATATTATTCTCCTGCATTTTCTCCCCTTTATACTGGACCTTTTTGCCTTCAAAAGCTTCAAAGTTTATTGTTTATCAGCTACTTCTTCATAATTCTCATTCTACATTTTCAATAATGCAACCACCAATGAACCAAATACCAAAAACGCCTTCTTTACCGCCATATTCTCTTCATTGCCTTTTATCCTCTGTGAAGTTCTTCTGAGGTTACACTTAAAAACCATGCCAAAGTTCCAATTCAAAAATGCTAGCAAATCGACTGACAGGATTCGAGCATAAAAGGGTAGGTTTGTATCGATGCAAAATCATGTGTTATGCTCCATTTCACGGGGTCCATTTAGCCTCCTTCTCTTAACACCCGAATCATCAGTTTTATAACTCAAACACGCAGCATCAAGTACGCCAATTGGACTTTGAGGCACAAAAGGAATTGAAGTCCTCAGATCTTTGCCATAGCTACTTAGCAGAGGTAGTTCCATGATTTTCAAACAGTAGATCACTCTATCCTGCAAAGCACGATATAATGGTTAAGGGGAAGCGTTATTAATGCTGGATTTCTGCAGTTAATGAAAGTGAAAATGGAAAGTGGAAAAGTTCACTGCTTATAGCAATGAATGCAGTTTGGAGTATTGGACCACATTTTTCACCTTTTGTACATAAGGAGTGAGAGCAGATAAAGCTTTCTCGATGTCTATTGCCTCGGTTTCCACAGCAACAGAAATCACCACTGCCGCTGCAATCTCAGATGGCCTGAACTCCAAGAAGTAAATTCCTGCATTAAATTTTCACCCACCGAACTGTTAGCCATCTTCTAAGTACCTCCCCATCTCTCTCTTTCTCTCTCTCGGTCTTAAAAGCAATATCTATAACACCAAAGCAAAACTATGACAAGAATATAGTCATACCACGAACTTCTATTCAACAAAAATATACCTTTAAGCATGCTTTGTACGAGTTGCAAAGATTTGGCAATCAAAAATCTTGAAGCATCCCGGTCGCCATTTATCTTCTTAAAGAAATAGTCTACGAACGAGGCTGGAGTGACAGATTGCATTCTCCAATTCAGCGTGCTCAACACAAGAAGTTCCATTCTTTTGACGGCTTTAGCCTCAAACACAAGCTTAGCATCCCCTACCTGTCATTCAAAAGGACCATCGCAATAGACTTAGGACATATTCATTCATTTTCTACTAACTCTTCTAAAAACTTGGCACAATATTCACCTGAATATCTAAACACGACGGGGCTCCATCTTCATCCATTTTAGCCGCAAGAGACAGACAAGCTATGGCTAGCAACGGCATTGTCCACGCCTTGCCCTTCTATAGAACCAGGGATGCTATAAGCAGTGTGATCTAATGGAATTTATAGCACATATACACATCTCGATTCAATAGTATAAAAGCAGTGTGGAATTTATTGCACATATAAGCATCTCGATTCAATAGTATGCAAGCCATTACAAACTACGGTAAGAATACGAATGATGAACTTACAGGTAACTCATACGCTGAAAGAAACCGATCAAAGTAATTCACAGCCAAATATGCACACAGAGGTCCAAAATTGAAATGTGCATGAGCCTGTAGTGCCAAACCACCATTACAATTAATCAATATCAAACTGCAGTAGGAAATAAATGAAACACAGCAAAAATTAAAATCTAAAAGGAATTGCATACAGTTCAAAATCTAAAAGATTATAACTTTTCATTTTCCACTATCACATTTAGCACTCATCATTAATCAAATAATTGATAAAGACAAAATAAACTAAACAGATCCATTTCTTCCAAGTAAAATCAATATCAATTATCATCATCATCATCATCAATAACACCCTTGGGGTTCTAAGCTGATTAATCAATCTGATTTAAGCTTATAGATCAAATTCCATTACAGGGAAAAACACCAAGGTTCTATTTGATAATATATGAATAAATCCATTTCAAAAAAACATATATGAATAAAAATTATTTATGAATCTAATGAACAAACCTTAAAAATCCAATCAAGAGCCTGAACTCTAGCCTCAATAACCAAATCCCCAGTCCTTAATCTTGTCAAATAATCAGAAGCAGGCAAGTGCTCACTCTCCCTGTGAATCATCGAAACCAAACACTCCTCACTATATACAGGCAAACCAGTCAAACTCTCCCACAGATTGATCCGATGATTCTTAGGAAACCATTTCTCCCCAAACTCATCCCCCAAGAACTCACTCCCCACACAGTCAACTTCATCGCAGAATATGCTACCGCTGTCCTCTGTACACAGAAGGCTCGAGACAGCGCTGTGGGAACTCTCTGCCATTGAAATCCCTTAAAAATCCAATCTTTATGCTCTCCCCCCCTCTTTTCCACCTACCCAGATACAAAATTGGCGTCAAATATATATATACACACTCCGTATATCCGTATCTCTCTATAGAAATCGCTTATGGTTTTTAATGGCGCGATTTAAAGAGTGAATCCTATGGGACCAAATGATGAATATAGGGAAAACCCAAGAAGACGAATCAGTTCTAGTCTCTTTTAGTCAACAATCGCTCTCGTTTGGGGAGAGAGGATTGATGAAAAGCTGCAGAGACGAGCGGCCCGGAGAACAATGAAGGAGAGTTCTCCGTTTATAGCTCGCATGAGACTTTGGAGAGAGGAAAAAATTGCGTGGGCTATGGGCATTTATGTCATGCGCATCAATGAAAGGACGTAGACAGGGGGTTATGCTTATGTGTGTTAATCTTGATTCTTGAGTGCATCCATTATTGTCATGATTTATTATTATTATTATTGGAATTCTACATTTTTTGCCAATCTTTTTTGTATTCTTTTGATAATCTAAAATAATTTCAATCTTAGATTATATCATGAATCTCATAAATCTGTTTTATATTTATTAATTTAAATTTGTCCGACGTAAAACGAATCAAAATCAATCTCGATATAACCAAAATATATGATATTCTAGACAAATTGCGGGATACGCGATACAACCAAAACAAGTAAGTATAAGTTTGTTATTACAATCTACATAATATTCAGTAATCAGTAGTCGATAACTATAATCTTTGTTGATTTACATTGAGATTATAAGTAACATTTATGAATTTTTCCTGCACGCAACCCCCACGATGAACGTTTCCTCAATGTACACACATGAATCTGGATTCGATAGTATTTGTCACTATGCCACTGTAAATAAACATGCAGTATGCTACAAATTAAAATGTATCAAAATATAATGAATATACTAAAATTAAACATACATTATATTAAAAATAAACTTGTATTATAATTTACATTGCAAGGTAGTTGATATGATACATGATACAACAAAATGTGTGGTTACGAATAATGAATGTTTTATTACAATTTGCATGATATTCTGTAATTATTAGTCGTAAAGATACAACTTAACGCTTTGTTGACCTACCTTGAAATTATAAGTACTCCGCATTCATAAAATTCCCCTACATGTCATCACCACGACGAACACTTCCTCAATGCATACACATTAATCTTGCTTTAATAGCACGTGTCACGCTACCACTAAAAATTAAACATAAAGTACAATAAAAATGAGAATGCATCAAAATAGTGAAATATGACACCCCACCCCCAAATACAAACGTGTCACTGCGTGCGTGCGGTTCACGTGCCTGAATGGATGACGCGCATATCAAGTGATATTTTCCACAAGTCAGTGCCATGCTCCAAAATTCATTACTGCATGAGAATAAAATACATTATCTTTCATTATTCTCTTTCCTTCACATCACCTTGTACTATTCCAAAAGCTACAATAAATGCATTGGTATGGATACTCTAAGTAAATGTAGCATTGTTCAATATTAAATTCTTAAATAATGTAAAAATGTAAGATAGTTAAATTGATGGACATTATATCTCATTTTACTTGTCATATTTATTATTTAAGGTAAATAAATTATTTCTTATTTATTTTTTTATATTTTATTGTAAATATTAAATCTGATTTGTAAGATGGAGGGAATATTAAACTTTTGGAGGGAGTAATTAGGAGGGAATTTTGTAATGGAAAGTATTTTTCCGCGGCAAGAAAAGACGGTGGAATTTGTTGAGTACAAAGGGGTGATATCGTCAATTGGCGTGGAGAAAGGACCAATGGGCTGTGAATTTTGTCTTTATTCAGATGGAACGACACGTGGATATTGATTAGGGAAATCGTCATTATTAGCGCATCATACAATGTTTAGAGAATTTTTGGCATTTTTACCACATTTTTATTACTTTTATTAATAAAATTTTAGTTTTGTATGCACCCGTCACCAATTACGACATTACGTACTCGCCTTTCACCTACTCGGATACTTTTTTTTTTTTCCTCTTTTTTTTTTTTTGCTCTAATTAAGTTTTGAAGGAAATGGCCAACCACAATATAATATGATGATATTCCGATTACCATTCTAAATGGCTGATCACATAATTAAAAATGTAAAAACATACACCACATTTTAAAGAATAACGTGTCCTTATACGTTGTTGTTGCTAGTGTGGAAAGCAAATTAAACTCTATGAATTTGAACGCTTATGACATCTTTTATTCTTTATTTTATTTCTCAATAATTGAAAAAATGCAAGAATTTTTACTGTTTCAAAATAATAATTATATTTTTAATTATATAGATAAAAATTATAAAAGTTTTTCTACAAAGATGTATCATTACTATTGGTGGTGACAATATTCAATATTACTTATTACACTTGCATATTTGTATCACTTATGGAGAAATGAGTGATCTGAGAGCAGAGATGGAGACTTTAGACTTAGAATAGTGGGAAGTGTGGTCTAAAGATAGAGTCTAAAATTCCACATATTTGAGATCCGAGCCATCCAGAGTGTCATTCACACCTCCATTAACAAATTTTAACCTTCTCTATATTTCTTTCTGCTTGTTTTTATCCATTGCTGCAGGCTCAGCTCAATGTGATGTCACAATCTAACCCCATGGACATTTTTATACCCTTCATCAATACCACATATATATTATATATAATTGTACTCAATACTTTGACTTATTGGTTTAAGCCGATTAACTATAGGTAGTATTTATGATGGTTTACTTAATTATATTTTGCTGGCTGATTACCTCAAGCACACTTTTGAGTAGCGATTGCAAGCCGATGGATCTCAAAGCATCTTCTAACTTACTTCCTAGCAGATGTAAGTCAATCACAATAGTTCTTTAAGTATCTGGTTGTTATATTTTACTTAAAATCGATTTGTGATAAATATGTAAACATTAACCACTTAACCACATATTTCTACAGTAAACCACAACGTCATGTCTCGAATCGAACAGGGCTGAACTCGGCCAGCCTAGGTTAAGAAAATTTAAAGAAATTATTTAGTCAAAGCCATCGGAACATAGGAAGATTCGTACGTCACAATGCCACAATAAACCAACGACTATTGGTTGCCAAATCCACTCATTAAAATAGTTCAAAGACAAAAACGTTCTTAGCACCTTCAATAATAGTGAAAGCAGCCTGCAGTGCATGTGTATTTGTATTTGTATTTGTATAAATTTAGGAAGACAAATAGTGCCCTTCTTGTGACCAAATGGATCTGTGTTTTCTGCTCTGCTCCAATATAGGTTAGTGGTCCACAAACGTTTTTGATCAAATGTTTTTTGACTTTAAATAAGACAAAAAACTTTCCAACTCGAGCTCGTTAATCAAGTGATTAGTGTACATTAATTTATTGGAGAGTTGGAGACACAGAAGATACGGCGGATGTTTAGGATGGCTGTGGTGGCGGACCACCGTGCGTTGGACATGCCGGTACTTGGATTGCTTGGCGATATATATCTTATAAAAAATACTGCCAATTATTATGTAGATCCGGATCCACCTTACAAGGTGGATATAAGTCGAAAATACATAATTTACATACTGAATATTTATAATTTATATACTGAATATCACAAGTTAATTACTAAATCTTCATAATTTAAATTGTGAACATTCAATATATAAATGGACATAGGTCTACCTTACAATATGGATCCGGATCTGTGGTATAACTATTAATAGAATACTTCTTACCGTAGACAAATTTGTCATCTCAAATCTCAATATTATATTATATATGGTATTCTAGTCTATAAATTAATGTTAATTATGAATAAATGTGGAGAAATTTTGTAGTATCTAAATTTTAGCCCTGGTGTGGGATCGGCACCTATGTTATTGGAGGTGTAAAATATACCATTCAATTTTTGTTAAAAAATACAGTAGTATTTTTAGTCTTATTTAATAGAAATTATATTGTTAATGGATTAATTGAAAAATACACGAACCCTACCTTGATAAGGTCTTTTTAATTTGTTGGTATAGTATTTGTACTATTGAGAAATGTGTTGGCTAACCTACTCCATTCCCAACTAAAAAAAGTGTAAGATTCAGTCCAAGAATCATTTCATATTGCACTAATTTATAGTTGGAATGAAGTGGGCTGATGACAATATTTTATAAGCCGAAAGAAATGCTATGAAAATTGAGAGATCAATAATAGAACCAATGAACTAAAAATGTGATTTCTCCAATAAATGTTTATATTTTATATTCAGATTAATAAATTATATATTAATTTTTTTTTATGAACAAAATACTCATGATCTGTCCAAAACAAAATGCACATCGCATTACAAAAGTTTAAAACTCATAAATGGGTTAGGCCTGCAATACCCATATAGAGTGAGTTGCGATCTGAGTAACTTGTAACCCAGCCAGCCAACATAGCAATGTGCCAATGTGGTTGACAGGGTACATGACGAACTATCATTATGCTAAAGTTATAGGATAAATATTCTTTCTATAGTGATTTTTTGTTTTATTTGCAATATTTATAACTTTTTGGTAAATTCAAATGTTGAATGCCGGAACAAGAAGTAAAATTGATTAATTTTTTCCATATTTTACAATTTACTTTAAACACTCATTTTGTATTTATGGTAGACTTTTTTCCACCACGTCTACTATCTACGTACTCGAGATAGCATTGCCAATTGTAACGTATAAATTATATTTCATAAATTTATCATATCAAGTTCTCAAAATTTGTGATTTTTAAGGATGAAAAATCAATATTTGTCAAGTGTTAACAAACTACTGAGTAAGAGCAAAAAAAAAAAAAATGGATATAGAAGTATCAAATTGAAGAGTATTATCAGTCAGATATGAAAAATATGATCTCAAGGTTATGAACACTATTCACAAACAACACAAAATGAATAACGGAGCAAATGGCAATCCAAGCCCACATCATAATCAGAGACTAAATGATCAAGACTCGTCCAATTGATCCTGTACGAACCAACGAACAATAAGTTAGTGATAGAGAATATGAATAATGACAATTCTCAAAGAGTTGATGTGTTTTGTATTGGTGGCTATTGAATTAACTTTTGTGATATAATTACGAATACTGAACACTAACCTGTGGATTTGAACTCCAAAGAGCGAGATTGTCTTGTAGAAGTTGCATTAGCATAGCGGAATCCTCCTTCACATTGTCCAGCTCAGCTAAGGCATCTTCAAATGCCTATACAATTAGCATAAAGGATCAGGACCTCAATAACAAGAAGAATAACACCCATTACACAACCAATATGTTATAGGCTTGAGTGTAACCTACAGGCATTTAATCCTATATACTCTGATAACTTTTAAACAGTTTCAAAATCTAGTTCAACAGCTTTTGATAATTTAAATTATTTAAAGTTTTAGACCCATTGATGAAACAAAACACACATTCACACAAACCATTAAAAAACAAGCATGGCATTTTAATACCCTAATTAAATCATGGCCGATAAAGATGATGTTAAAAAGCATCAGGGTAAACAAAACCTATGAAACTATCAAGCCAATACAAACAGATAAGGACAGGCAAAGTATATCTCACTTGCTAACCTGTGTAATTTGGAAGAGCATAAACATACCTTTTTTGCCATAGCACGTGCCTTCTCGCATGAATTAAGGATCTCATAATGAAACACTGAGAAATTGAGGGCAAGACCCAACCGTGTAGGATGCGTTGGAGGCAGATCGAATTCAGCAATGTCCTATAATTACAGAACAAATATGCCAAATTAGTGACAATTCAAGTATTCAACTTCTTTCACACTCTAATGAATGTAAATATAGAGCCACTGGTATTACAGACAACTTTAACACCAATTTTAAAACAACCCAACCCTCTTTCTTTAACTGGAAACTAAAGTTTTGTGTATGCAATGATAAAGGGAACACCAACCTAGCATTGCCCAGCAAAAAACTAAAAACTCAATAAGATAGCACAATATCAAACCAAACAAACAAGATTTCAATAAAAATATGTTGGAGTTCACATATCATTTTAAAATACCAAGTCCAACATATTAAATGACTGGGAAACCATCTTACTGATGTTTGTTGGAGCATGAAAGATCCAATTGATGTTTAAATATAGCAGAATTCTCTAAGTAGCCATGGAGTGTTTTATATACACATCTGATGTCTCTAAAAAACTTATAATCTCCAAAATCGCACCACATATTAGCCTTAATCAGAATGTTGAACTTACACTGATGAAGAAGTTAGTTGTCGTCCACAAGTATACATATAGACAAACACATGCAAGTCAAGCTCCAACTTCTAGATTAAATTAGGCCCACACGCTTAACACAAATCCAACAAACATAAGCAGTTGATTCAAAAATTAGTCAAGCCCCAACTATAGATTTGTAGAATAAGAGATAAGTTAAATCCCTAATTCTACAACATGATTAAAATATAGATATCAGTTGATTCAGAACCATATTAATTTAAACAACGAGAGAGAATAGAAACGATCCAAACCTCAGCATCCGAATAGGAGGCCATTGTATCATCGGCAGCCTCCCGGCGCTTGTCTCCAACCAGGAATTCGGCGAGGTAGCGGTGGTAATCACCCTTCAACTTGAGGTAAAACGCCTTCGACTCGCCGGAGGAAGTGGAGGGAATGAGGTTGGAGTCGAGCAGCTCGATGATGCCGGCACAGACCTGCGAAAGCTCTGTTTCCACCTTCGCACGGTAATCCTTGGTGAGGGAGACGGGATCGTCGTTCCTCCGGAACTCCTCCTTCTGCTCGATGGAGGATATGATGCGCCACGCCGCCCTAAGAGAGCCGATGACGTTCTTGTAGGCGACGGAGAGAAGGTTGCGCTCCTCCGCTGTGAGCTCGCTTGCAGGAGTGCAGCTGCGAACCAGCTTGTCCATGAACTTGGCCATGTCCTCGTATCGCTCCGCTTGCTCGGCGAGTTTCGCCATGTAGAAGTACTGCTCTCGCGTGAGATCATCGCCGATGGCGCCCGCCATTGCAGTTGTAGCGAGAGAAATCGGCAAGCTAAGAAAGATTTAATTGGCGCTTTCACAGAAAAGTTTTAGAGCGAGAAAGCCAGGATTCAAAAACCTTCCTAAACCAACTGCCGGTTGCATTGAGATTTTGTACCCGCAGATATTTTCTGTTTGCTGCTTAGAGTATAACCAACTCCAGGGGTAAGGTAGTTGCGTTGTTAAATTAATTCATTGAGTCCATAACGATCAACGTTCACTAGACACTACATTTAACTTTTAATTTGCCTATTAAAAATAGCATATTAAAAAAAAAAAAAACACTTGAGGAGGTAAACATGTAGTCGCAATACGAAAACATACATTAGGTAAATCTCACATCTTAAGTGATAAACGATTATACTTAGATAAATTTTTAAATTATTTATAACTGATAGACTCAAATTAAGGAGATTAATATATTGTTCATGCGGGAGACTGAAATGAATAGCATATTTACAAATTTTAAAAGTATGATGAATGGTTTTGCATTTCAAGCGCATTACAAATTTGGTAATTAATATGCTCGCTATAGAGTATGAAGTGTGAAAATATAATAAGATCGAAACACTAAGACTAATCTTCCTTATAAGGTTCATTTTCATTTCTTATAATCTCAAAATTGAAATCGAATTCAGGTGATGTCTCGTATTGTTAACTCAATGCAGGGACAACCTCTATCTTCCTTTCATATAGGTTATTCCTTGCGTACTATATTTATAGAATTCCAGTTTAAAATTGTTCTAATCAACCGATACAATGTAACTAAGCCTATCCCACTACTTAGTGGTGTACAACTGCACAAGTGTGCCGACTCATGCATATGACTAGCACGTAAATAGAAGACCAATGAATAATAAATAGAACATGTAAAATCAGACATATGAGGTATAATATTAATTGAGAAAAACTTATTAAATTATTTCAAAAGGTAGTGTTAATTAGATAAAAATGACAATTATGAGATTAAAAGTGAAATTAATATTCCAGCAAAATAATGCGGTCCAAGATCTTATATGCTTCGGCGGTCGAATCACAGAACAGAGAGTGGGTAATTCCATTTTCCCTCCAAAATACACGTTGGAAATTTGGGGGACAGACATGTTCGGCCAACGTGCAGGAAAAGCAACGGAATGGCAAAAGGTCTCTGCCAAAAAGCCGGAGGAGGAAAACACTGAACACAAAACTCTCTCTTTCTCTCTCTACGCCTGAGCGTTCTTTGCTCGACCTTCGGGTTTCCATTAGTCCCACCTGCTGCTGGGGGACCCCGCTGCTCCCTCCCCTCTCTCTCTCATCAAACAAAAAACAAAACCAAAAAAACGAACCGTAATCCGAAAAGCACAAAAAATAGCAGAAAGTTTCAATTCACGAGAGAAAAGGCGCTCTCCCTCTGCTTTTGTGCATCATGATTATCCGTTGCAATATATTTCCATTTTTTGCATTATTGTAGCTAGAAAGGTAGGCATTGTGTGTGTGTGTGTGTTTTTCGTGCTTCATTTTCTCTGATCCGCGCCTTCGGACGCAACCGAACCCTAATTGGCAATGATTCGTGAGGATGTTAAATGTAGGATGATGAGTTCTGATCGAGGTTTCGACTTCTATTGATCCGGAATAGTGCCATGCCTCACCGCCACACTGATGCTTGTCAGGTATATTTCAGCTGCTGGAAGTTTGTGATAATGTATAATATGTATGTGTACATATATTGTTCGTCTTTGCATTTGAAATTCAGCTGCTCTAAGTTTGTGATCATGTGTAATATGTATATGTGTTTATATATATTGTTCGTTTCTGCATTTGAAAATCTATTGCAATGTTCAGTGTTTTTAAGTTTCAGGGAGAAGGGGGCTTTCCACCGCCTCCAGTTGGCAATGATAACCAAGCACATCAGTTTCGCGGTGGAAATAAGGTAATTAATTGTGATCCTCAGTTTATACATTGTAGTTTCAGCTCAGGCCTGTGACATATTAATATATTAATATCAATGGCTATATGCTGTAAAGTTATATTTTCTCCTTCATGGCTGTTTAGCCATTTTGCAAGGTTGATTAACTGGACAGTTATTTTTCTTGAACAAAATTACTTTTCGTTTTGGAATGATCGTAATGCATTATATCCTCCCTAGGTAAGGCAATGCCAACACTAAACTGGAATGATTAAAGTGGTGAATGCAAATTGAATAGAATACTATAAGCTGTGTAAATTTGATTTATTACTGTAATAAGTTTGTAATTAACCAGTTGATTATCTTGTTCTATATCAAATTGAACAAAGAGTTTGTAGGAATGAATATTGATTTTTCATGAATGAAAGACTACATTATATAGGCTAGAGCACTCTCTAGTTTTAGAAAATAAACGAAGAAAAAAGGAAACCACCCATTACCTCTGGAGCTAGCTTGCAGCTTGCTAACTTCAAACTCAAATCCTGATCTGGATAGGGATATCTGCGTCCTGATTCTTCTATCAATCTCATGTAGAAGAACATGATATAGACTAACTTGTAACTCTTCCTGATTCAATCTCATGCTCGATGAATCTTTTATTAATGTTAACATGTATCATCTGCTCATTTAGGAAAGGATTCTCATATAGCTGGGATTAATATTATTATTTTTTAAGATATATCTTTCCAACACAAATTTGGCTGCAAGTGTATGCAGGTTGCATCATTTTTGTTGGCAGATTTATTACACTTTTCTATGAACCTAAGTTTTATATGTATATTTATACTCCTATGTGTGTGTGTGTGAATTGATGACATGTTTCTTTGTTGGAGGTTCATGTTTGAGAATTTACTTGGCTGTGCAGGTGTACAGAAGTGGGCCCCTGTTTTTATCATCCAAAGGTCTGTCCTTGCTAAGTTTTGCTTAAAGAAGCTAATTTATTTATCACAAATAAAAAAGTTTGTAATACTTTGATGCTTGTTATCTTTCTCAACTCTCACTTATCAATATGCTTATTAGCCTCATTCTTTCTAGGTTATTATTGTTGTTGTTGTTGTTATGATTTTAAATGGTTTTCACCTTTTCATTTTACCTTATAGCTAGAATTAGTAGGGGTGTGCAAAGTATGGATAAATTTTGGTTAACCGACCGAACTGAACTTTTTTCGGTTCGGTTAATGGTTAAAGGAATTTTAAGTAACCTTATTTATTTCAAAAAGTTTTCCTCAATTAATTATGTTTGGCCCAACTTTTAGCTTATTGGAGAATATAAACTCCAATAAGCTGTGGGCCAAACAAACACTATATAGTGTTTCTCAAGTTTTTAATATATTGGCAATTTGGCATACACAACTCTTACATGTCGTGAAGCTTGCATTGATAGATAATTCATTCAACAATCCTAGTTCCTCTTGGCTGGAAATAAGATTTTGTGTTTTTTTTCTCCATTCATACACTCTATATAATACTTGATACAGTAATTGTTCTAAAAAGATAATGTCTATAAAAAGGTTCTGTTAATTATTGATGCATATAAAAGAGAAACTACACTTCCTGCATTACTGCAATTGCTTTTGAGCATAACAAAAAGTGTCAATTTCTGTAGTTGGCATTGGATGGACAACATGGAAGAAAAGATGGTTCATTTTAACTCGTACTTCATTGGTTTTCTTTAGAAGTGATCCTGTAAGTTTCCTTTCTTATTTTAAAGATGTATATCACAACTTGTAATTATTTATGAATTAGTTTTAATTCTTTACTCTGAGGCATGAGTAGTTTTAATTCTAGCCCCATCTCCTAGGCCATTGTCTTTTCATATTTTAAAAGTTAAGACTATGTAGTTAGGACTTTGCTTACGTCTTTCTTCACCAACGCCCTAGGTCTAATAGGAAGCTGTTTAGTCTCTATCCTACAAAAAAAAAAAAACTTCTCTATGTCTATTTTCATTAAACTGTTACACATTTCAGACTGTTGCTCCTAAAAAGGGGGGTGAAATAAATTTGACACTTGGAGGCATTGATCTCAACAGTTCAGGCAGGTAGGCTTTTATCAATCTCACTTTTATAGTTGTGCTTAGCTTTTTTTTCTTCTTCTAAATTTCAGTAGAGTTTGATAGGAGTTGGCTTTCCTTATAGGCTATTTGTTATCACTTTGTAATGAATTTACAGCGTGGTTGTGAAAGACGATAAGAAACTGTTGACTGTTCTCTTTCCTGATGGTCGTGATGGGCGAGCTTTCACACTAAAGGTGCCAAATGCCAATCTTCTTTATGCCTTTTGTTTTGAATTCTTTCATTTTGTTGGTAGTTCTCCTCATATCCATTCTTGCTGTAATTGTAACTAGTTAATACTTAATACTTATTTTCATCTTCAGATAGCAATTAGGAAGATAGGACATATGTCTATCTCTAAACTGCGATTCACATTCCTATATTAGCATTCTTGACACCATGGTTACTAGCACTTAAAGTTTTGGTTTGTGTCTAGTTGTCTCATGTTAGAGGTTTGTTATTTTAGGCTGAAACATTAGAAGACTTGCTTGAGTGGAAGGCTGCACTAGAAGAAGCTTTGGCAAATGCACCTAATGCTGCTCTTGTAATGGGACAAAATGGAGTATTCAGGAATGATCAGGGGAATGCACTTGATGCTTCAGACCAATGTATGTTTTTTAATAATATGGCCATGATCCAAATAAGTTGTTTGATATAGCTCTTTTGCTTCTTGTTTGTAATAATTTAACTGTTATGAAGTGTCTGGTTCATAGCACTCCACTTGCTCTAATTATCAATAGACAGAGGGAAGAGTAAAAGGAAAAGGAATGCCTGCTTTGTCAGTCTTTTGCAAGAAAAATGTGTCTGATTTGTTCTTTGACTTACGTATGCAAGCTCTACAAATTTTGGGGTTCAACAAGTAGGATTTATCTAAATTTGTAGTAGGGAAATTTGGCAACATCTGGTTTTCCAGTGGTTAATGTAATTTCAGTAAAAGAAGTTCTATTTGGAAGACTAAAATGGTTAATAAATTTGCTTTTGAGCTCTTTCATTCTTTTATCTATTTATTACAAGACAAAAATTGTATGGGGACCAATGGGGTTCTTTTATGTTTGCAGTTATTATGGACAAATATGCATTTGCTTTCTATTTTAATTATCTTTCTCTTGGAGTTAATTTGACAATGCGATTCTGCTTTTGGTTTTCACTCTCTAGCTAAGGATAGACAGCCCGCAAAATCATTAGTAATTGGTCGGCCAATTTTACTTGCTTTGGAAGATATTGATGGATCTCCGTCATTTTTGGAGAAAGCCCTTAGATTTGTAGAAGAGTATGGTAAGGTTCTACTGCATCAATATCATGCTCTTATGATATAGATCTATCTTCTATGTTTCTCTTTCTTCTTCACTTTGTAAGAATCAAAGATCAGCTATATCCTGATCTGTTGCTATATGCTCGCATGTCACTATGAATAAATATTATTGAAGAATATATCTTGTAAATTTATACCATTTTGATATCACTAATATTGTTGGAAAGTTCCCTCAATTCTAGGAATTGTGTGTGCTGATTCCTTGTGTTAGGGATTCGACTCTGCTGTGATTATGTTCTTTGATGCTAGGGATTTAATTCTAGCCATTTCTAGGTTATTTTTGGTTAGGGGCCTATTCTCCTGATTTCATTCTTTGATTTTATTTCATAGGTTAGCTACTGCAACAATATATACATAGGCAAAGTTAATTTCATTTTTGGTCCTAGATTTATAGGTGGTAATTCACTTTTAGTCTTTTTTCAGAACATCCCTCTTTGGTCCTAGTATTATTGTGGCATAACCATTTCTTGTCCTCCATCAACAAAACTGTTTAAATTATGTAAAATACAAGGGCACTTCAAACTTTTTTTTTTATATAAAGTGGGTTGACTTGCTATACTTTTAACAAAAAATATTTTTAAAAAATTCATAATTGAAGACCTAAATGTTCGTGTATTTAACGACATTTCAATGGTTTTGTTGATGGAGGACAAAAAATGGTCATGCCACAATAATACTATGACCAAAGGGAGATGTTCTTAAAAAGGACTAAAAGTGGACTACCACCTATAAAATTAGGACCAAAAATGGAATTAACTCTATATAGGCATGTGTAAATAGTCGGTGATAGAGAAAATACATATTTTTCAGCAAATATCATTTCAGTGAAATGAATAGTAAAACATTTTTCTTATGTAGTTCCAAGTTCCAACATATCTTTAAGTTTTCACTACAATAGAAGCAATCCTAATTTATTTTTCCATGTGATTACTGAAAGGTAAAAAACAAGTTCAGGAAAAGTCCCAGTATTGTTGGTTTTTGGTGAAAGAATTTGAGTTCAAAGAGCTTGGAAAATTGAAATATTTGTTTGGCATAGAAGTGGGGGGACATTCTCAACAGGGGATCTTCATATCTCAGCAAACATATGTGATTGATCTTTTGAAAGATATAGGCTACGGGTAAATTGGGATGCAAGCCAGGTTACACACCTATAGAACCCAATCATAAGTTGGGGGGTGTTGCAAAAGATGCTAAAGTTGACAAAGGAAATTATCAAAGACTTGTTGGGAGATTGATTTATTTATCAGACATAGCATATGCTGTCAGTGTAGTGAGCCAATTTATGCATAACCCCAACGAAACACATCTATCTCAATGCTGTGTACAGAATCCTACAACAATACTTAAAGGACTCACCTGGTAAGGGAATCTTATTCAAATGAGAAAGGGGATTGAGTCTTGAAGCCTATATTGGTGCATATTATGCAGGGTTAGTTGATGATAGAAGATCAACATCTGGTTATTGTAGTTTTTTGGGTGGAAATCTTGTTACATGGAGGAGTAAGAAACAGAATGTGGTTGCAAGATCAAGTGCATAAGCAGAATTCAGGTCAATGGCATTTAGGGTATGTGAACTTCTATGGCTGAAGATTGTTTTAGAAGTTTTGAAGATTAAGTAGGAAGTCCCAATGAAATTGTATTGTGATAACAAGTCAACTATCAACATTGCACATAATCCGGCACAACATGATTGCACAAAGCATATAGAGGTTGACATGCATTTTATAAAGGAGAAGCTTGATAGTTGCTTGATTTGCACTCCATTTGTCCACACAAAGAATCAGTTAGCTGATATACTCACAAAGGGGTTGTCCAACAAAAATTTTTGGAGTCTAGTCGACAAGCTTGGAATGGACGACATCTATTCACCTGCTTGAGGGGGAGTGTTGGAAAGTTCCCTTAATTCTAGGAACTGTGTGCTGATTCCTTGTGTTAAGGGATTTGACTGTGCTGTGATTATGTGATCTTAGGGATTCTAGGTTATTTTGGTTAGGAGCCTATTTTCTTGATTTTATGCCTTGATTTTCCCTGATTTCATTCTTTGATTTTATTTCTTAGTTTAGCTACTGCAACTGTATATATATAGGCACGTTTAAACAGTCAGTGATATAGTAAATACATAGTAAAACATTTTTCTTATGTAGTTCCAAGTTCCAACAGATCTTTAAGTTTTCACTACAATAGAAGCAATAGTAATTTATTTGTCCATGTGATACTCAGGGAAAAGGTAAGATTATGTAGTTTAGTTTTAAATAATTTGATTTGATAGTGGGATTCTAGAAGAGTCAAATCCCCTTTTATCATTGATGTACCAAAAAAACAACTTCAAAATAATATTACTCTTTTGAAATCTTGCTTATTCATGCTTATATACTTGCATTTTTTTTTAATGCTTGTGTACTCTATTTAGTTTTTCATAGTGGCTTCAATTTTATGGTTTCTCTGCATATTAATTATTCAAAGTTTCTTTTAACTGCTTTAGACCATGTCTACCAAACCATGATTGAACTTTCTTCTTCTAAATATGGGCTTTTAAAATGCATGCTCATAATTGGTTTTCTGTTGATCAATTTGATTATACTTTTCAGGAGTTAGAGTTGAAGGAATCTTGCGGCAGGCTGCAGATGTGGATGACGTTGAGCGTCGAATCCGAGAATACGAACAGGGTCTGTTTGCTTTTGTGATTTTTTTTTTCTTTTTCTTTTTAAAACTATTTTCGGAATTTTATCTCCAACTGGGAAATGGATCTGAACAAAAATATGAAAGTAGAGAGCTTGGTTCTCGGGGTGCTAATTTTTCCATTAAATAGCATCTCATATGCTTCTTAAACCTCTTCAAATTAGTTAATAGGATGCCTTTCTTGATGTGTCTGAAACTTTTTCCCATATCCAATTTCCTGATGAGAAGACTTCTTCAAGATGCCATCATTAAGAGCCTATGCAAAATCAAAGTTTTTCCATGGTCCGCTGATCCCTAAGTATTGTATACATCTCAGGGAACCTGCGAAATATTGGTGGTTGTCACAATAGTGGAGAGACTACGGTTGTTAATCAGTTTGCTCCTTCAATTGATCTGCTAATGTCTGGTCCAAGATCCATAGAATCAATGAAGCCCACACACACACACACAACATACTTGATATCATAAAGCTAATAATTGAATGTTGCATGGCAAGCAGGAACTGAATTGTTTGGTAATATTAATCCTTTAACCCAGGTAGAAGAGAGTTTTCTCCAGATGAGGATGCACATGTTATAGCTGATTGTGCGAAGGTATCTCCTTTTATGAGAAGTAAAAGAATACCTTTGATAGATCTTTTGGAGGCACTCTTTTCTAACTTTGTTGTTTTTTATGCTAAAATGCTCCAGTATGTCCTCCGGGAGTTACCATCATCTCCTGTTCCTGCATCTTGCTGCAAAGCCCTTTTAGAAGCTCACCGTAAGTTTGTTTCTACACTTATTGTTTTGAGACCTTTTCAATTTATGGATATCATATAATCTTTACTAATCAAAGAGGATATCCTTGTGATCATGAATGAACAATTTGTCTAGTCTTGACTGTGTAACATGACCTGTTGTCAGTTATTGGGTAAAGGTACATTATGTCTTCTTGATACTTAAAAAGTTTGGTATTTTAATAAGTTTATCATAGTTTTCATAGCTCATATGTTTGGATTGTTAGCACTTTTTAAGTTTCTGAAAATTTATGTACTTAGTGTGCATCTATTTCCCTGTAGAAACTATCTAGTTAAGGTTTCCTGTCTCTTCTTTCCCTCAAATACTATGTAAGAAAAAAAATTGTGTTGGACACATCACAAAACAGATTTACACTTAACAAAAAATAGTTTTTCTTGTCCCTTGCTAATTTATTCCACTTAATTAGCTAAAGCATGTTCACAAAATGATTTTATTAATAATATTTGAATTATGGCAGGTGGAAGTTAATAATCTCTCCAGTGGAATTGTTGATTGCATTCAGTAGAAAGTGACTCATAGTAGTAGTTCTTTGATATGCTACATTGCTACGTTCCTCAAAGTGCAATGGGTCCTTGAGGCTTTAAGCACTCAAGTGTGTAACACTATATATATTGCTTTGAGACACTAAAAGCACAATTTATCATAGACTCAGTTTAGGCACCTAAATACATGAGCAATTAGTATGCACTAAGGGAACCAATAAAATAGACAGAAATGGGATCTTTTTTTTTTTTTTTTGAAAGCAGACAGAAATGGAATCTAGTGCCACAAAATTATAATCTAAACATGCACCAATCAAGTGCCACTGCTAAAAAATATTATCAAATCTGATTCAGTATTTTTACCAAACAAATGGTGTGCAGTCTAGTGTTAGAGTTACATTATTAGAGTATTATATGAAGGATACTCAACCACTGATGCGTGTTCTATCTAACCTTTGATTTCTAGCAACTCAATTGACTATTTGATTATTATCCTTAGGAACTGCGGCTGGCTTGAGAGTTAATGCTATGCGTAATGCAATATTGGAGACATTTCCTGAGCCAAATCGTCGCTTATTGCAAAGGTGTCGATAATACCTTCTTCTTTTAATTTGTATTACTTTGGTATGTGGTGCTTAAGAATTTCATTGTATTTCAACTTGTCCAAAATATAATACTGTAATAACATCAATAAAATTGCTAGTTATTAACTTTGTTGTTTCCATAATTGCTTATAAAGTTGCATTTGCTTATATATGAAGATTCCTTTTCCATATTCAAATGCTTGAGCAAATTTCCGTTTTAAGTAGTTAAGTTTCTCATGCAGGACATGAATTTCTTAAATGTTTGAATCATTTGGATACACAAAACACTGTTGCTAGAGAGGTTGGACCCAGTAAGAAGTAGATAAATTCTTTTGAATATTGAGTTGTAACTTTTATGTTTGAATTGCGAGGCCCAATAAATTATTTTCCTTGCTAGCAGATCCTTGAGGTTAAGGTCAACTGTATTGTGTTATGGCTCTGTCTTATAATCAAGCTTAGTAAAAGTTGAAGCAAATCCAGAAATGTGCATTTGTACATCAATTATTCTGCTCCTATCATTGGACAAAACTACTGGCGCTAAATTTTAGCTGATCCTTTTTTCTTGTATGTATCAGAATTCTCACGATGATGCAAAAAGTTGCTTCTCACAAGAATGAGAATCGAATGAGCATTTCAGCTGTGGCTGCTTGCATGTCACCTTTACTTCTTCGGCCCCTGCTATCTGGAGAATGTGAACTTGAACGTAACTTTGACATGGGCGATGATGGTTCTGTTCTACTTCTTCAGGCAGCTGCTGCAGCAAACCATGCTCAGGCTATTGTTATAACTTTGCTGGAAGAGTATACTAATCTATTTGGGGTATGATTTAGTTACTATTTTCATATCTTTTGTGCCTTTACATAGGATTTAACTAATGCATTAATTTAGAAATTGCAATTTAGACTTTAGAGCATTGAGTAAACTTGTATTCATCTTGGAGATCATGTTAGTTACTTTGTTAAGATATTTTTCTTCTCTGCTTGTGGAACATATAGTGTTTAATTCAATCTTATTAATTCCAGAGTAATTGGAAATGCCTTTAAACAAACTTCATCGTCCACTCCTCACAAAAAAGTGAAAAACTGAAGCCATTCTGTTTTGCCTGCAAGTTACATTTAGTTAGGACTTAGGAAGAACTAACCCAATAGGCCTTTTCAGTTTTTTCTATGATTGCTGTTTGATATATGTAGCATATTCAGGCTATGTTTTTAAGGAGAATAGTAGTGTATATGGCCTTGGTTATTTTGTGGGTTTGCTTTGCAAGTACACATAAATTTTGACTTTATCAAAGAAGGTTGGAGTTTCTATAGTAGGCCATATTATCTTCTCTATAGATTTTTGTATAAGCCGATTATGGCATTAATTTTAACTTTTTTTTGGAATGATAGTACTAATGTCTAATAGCCTTCACTATGCTTACTTGGCAAAGAACTTCTTTGTTGATTGGCATTGAGTGGTCTATTGCAGCATGAAATTTTCCAATGGATGCAACTGAAGCACATAAAAATACACATGCAAGAAAGATCCATAAATAAAAGGACTTAACACTTTGTTTGTCACCCAACTTAATCTGACATTCTTTTCCCCTTTCAGTTTAGACCAAAATGGTTCGGTATAATTACTAGACGTTTTGTTTTGCTTAACAAGGTGTATAGTCATTCAGGTGTTCATGGAATCATTTCCATGTTCAATTTGCGGAAGTAATTTGTTTTGAGGGTTCAGATTATGTTTAACTGTTTAAGTGTGACCTATCCTCTAATTATGTCATTTTACCATTTGTTGTAACATCTATACGATCTCCTGAACATGATATATAATTTCTGCATGTTCAATTTTAGGTCATTATAGACTGAAGGAAATTAGTCTTTGCCTACTTTCCCATTTATACTTAATTTTATACTTAATAACCATCTGAACTGGTTGCAGGAAGGCTCTGTGTCACCTGAATTATACTCTGACTCAGATGGTACTGATGATGAAGAACTTAGCGATGATGAAAGCTACAATGATGAAGATGTGGGATCTGCTGCAGATTTTGATGATGATTCTGGTCATGTATCTACTGGCGCTACCAGTGAGACTGGTGAAAATGAAGGTGCTAACAAGGTTAGTCACTGTCTTCCTTAACATGAGTATCTGCTATATGAATAAATAATTATGATATCACCAATAACTGGTGCTTTTAATGATTAAATGACCTCATTTCGTATGTGATGTCGAAAGTGGTTCTAAAATATGTTACCCTTCTTTCATAACTGCAGAGCTGTCTTTATTGTTGCAAATGTTTCGTGGCTTGTATTTTTATGTTTAAGATAACTTGTTCCCAAGAATGACCTATATCCAAAAATCTAATCCTATTTCTGAATTCAAATGCACACTTTAATTAGCTATAGTCATAGTACAGCTACCTAGTTAACTTTGCTGGTAAGACCAGTACTTCCCGGGTTTCCACAGAGAAAAGCAGGGATAAAAACTGTTTACACCTATGCAAATATTTTGTTTGATAATTTAGTTTGCTCATAGATAAACTCTATGGAATAGCATTGGTGGTAAACATTTTCTTATGCTTTGTGAAGTTTCAATACTCTATTGTTGTAATACTCTGTATATATCATCTCCCTTTTTTACATTTCATTTACGAGTTTTTGTTTATTTTCTTTTCCTCATTCAACCTCTCCCTATGGCCTATATATTCTGTTGTGCTGAATATCCAGGTCTCTAGGGGTTCTAATTCCAGTTTTGAGTCTCTTGAAGTTAACAAGAAAGTATCAAAAGGTCTCCCTCAAATTTCTGTTCAACATGAAGGGACTGGCTGTGCTCTAAATCATAGTAGCCATATGTCTACGATGCCAGCAAATGAATCTCATGATTTATTAGGAGAACCTGCTGAAGCATCTACTTCTCAACGATCCGTAGATGTACCTAATGCCCCTGGGCACACTGTTCGTCGGCCTGCTGTCCGGGTGCGTTCTCGTGTGAGTATTGCAATTTCTTTTTATTTTATTAAATTAACGTTTTCAAAGTCTTGCCTAGGCCTTTTTGGTATGACACTTATATTTTGATATACTTGATTATACATCATCTTACTTTATTCCCTAAGCTTTAGTCTTTTGACTTAATCTGTTGTCATGTTTCTAGTTTATGTCTATTCCTTTTAAACACTTCTACTATAACACTTTTCATTATTAATTTTTTGGAGGACAGGGCATTAACCTTCCCTTGGAATCCATTGATTTCAACATTGAGAAAGAGTAAGTTGCTTACTTATCATTGTTGGAATTATTAGGCAAGAACTCAATTGTCTGCTGCTATATGAACTTTCAATTCTTCTTGTACAGCTCACTGGTCTTTTTCTTATCTTTTAATATGACTACTCCTACGTTCTGCAAAAGGTTGTCTTTTTCTTGTCTATATAGAAAGTTGAAACTGATTATCTTCTTCACCTACATCAGCTCAATATCTACTACTTTTTTCAGTAATAGGATCTGTATAATTTTCAGAATATGTTTTGTTTGATATTTTGTCTGATATCTACTTCATTTCTAATGTCCTCTGATCATAAATATATTTGACAATATTTTAACATTTTATTTGTTTATTATTCATTTTTCCTTAGCCCTGAAATTCAGAGGCTGGAGGCCACCAAAATAGACTTGGAAAATAAAATTGCCGAGGAGGTATGGATCATAACTTTGTTAATGTGGAGATCATTCATACCCATCAAGCTGGATAATTTAATTTTCTTGTCCTTGTCATATTTTGGTGCCCTATCCTTCATAATAGGCTAAGGGGAACACACTTCTGAAAGAGAGCTTGGCAAAACGAAAGAATGCTTTGAATGAGCGGCGCCTAGCTCTTCAGAAAGATGTATGTGCTCGAACAAGTACTTTCTTGCTATATTGTTTTAAAAAAATAAAAAATCCAATAAATGCCTATGAAAAATCTTTGTACACTCTTCTTGCACATTGTTCTTCTCTCCCTCTCTCCCTATTCCTCATAGTGTATATATGTGTGACTCTGTATTTTGTGGATACTACTAGAAAGATTAACATCATTTTTCTGTTCACAGATTTTTTGTTGTCTTTGATTCTGTCTTTCAACATAAATCTTAAAATGATTTTTTCTTAGCCTACCATCACTTTAAAGTGATAAAAGCAATCTGAATGATTTCTGGTTCAGGTGGCAAGGCTCCAGGAACAGTTGCAGAAAGAACGAGAGTTGAGGATGGTACTGGAAGCTGAACTTACGAATTCTCAACGACCACTGGTCATTTCTTCCAGTATTGATGAAGCAGTGAGTCAGTTAAACCCCAAGTGTTTATCACACACTAAATAACTACTGATTATGTTGGTAATAGTAATCTTCTCTGTTTAATAGACTAAAACAGAACTTGAGGAGATTGCTCAAGCAGAGACAGATGTTAGCGATTTAAAACAGAGGGCCGATGATCTTGGAACACAACTTAATAAACAACTTGAACAAAATTCCAAATTTCATACTGATACAGGCAGTCAACCACAGCAAACTCATCAAGGAAAACCGTAAGAATTTTGTGCTTTTCTACTCATTTTAGTTTGCTAGATGCCATTGGCACAGGGCTTTATTTAATTTAGTTTTTTACATATTTTTCCCTCTAACTTTTTGTTGGCTAAACACTTAAGCCCCATCCAGCTGCACACCTGCACACCCCAGAAAAGGCCTCTTCAATAAAAATTAAAAACATAGTGGGCTTCTTTTGTGTAAGTTATGTTTCTGAACAGACTTGGTGTGTTAGGATGTTCCTTGGAGACCACATGTTTGAATCTCAAAAATAGCCTCTTATAATATGAAGTAAAGGAAGGCTGCCTGCAATAGGCCTTTTGCTGGAACCCACCCCCCCCCCCCCCCCCTCACACATGGTGGTAGTTTCTTGCAATGGACTGAAGTTTACATAAGCTTTATGTCCTGTGTGCTAGTGTTTTCATGAAATATGTACTTAACCAAAGAAAGATATTTCCTTGTAGAACTGTTTACTGTAAGGATGTTGATCTGCATTTTAAAGCGATTTGTGCTTCTCTGTATGTTTTATAAATTTGCACATGTTGATCTACAGCAGGGATAAAAACAGGGACGCCGATACCCATCCTACTTCACAAGCTCAAGAGAAGCCAGTGAGAAGTAAGGTACTATTTTCACTGTAGATTGACCTTTCTACACATCATTCTTATTCTTCAAGACTCAAACATATTATCAATTATGAATTCGTAGAGTTAGATATCACTTTTAATTGTTACTCAAGATAATGACATCATTTTGACAGCAACCAATGTAATTCTTTAAAATTGCATGTGCAGCATGATACTTCCTTGAACAAGGCTGACAGTGACAAAGACAAGAAAAATGAATCTCAGTCATCAGCGAATAAACAGAACAAGCAATCAGATCCTATGCGCAATCCCAACACTTCTGGGGCTCTGGTTGTTTTTGAACCAGCTGCAGCTAGGGCTGCGGCTAGCTCCAGAAAATCTGCCTCAAGGACTGAGGTATGCTCTAGAATTTTCCACAGGAATAATATTATTTGCATACTTCAATTTTTACATACATTTCCATAGCTTTATCAATGCCCTCAGATCAAACTAATATACTATCTTATACTTGGCATATGAGGGCATGAATAAAGCTAAATTAGCTTTGTATAAAAATTAGTGTGCAAATAACATTATTCTTTTCATAAATGCATATCCCATTGGAGTATGGAGTCTGAATGTCTGATACATTCTTTTACAAAGGCACTACAAACTCTGTTGTGCTTAGCAGAGTATCTTTTGCTCCATAGTTTATTTCATTTACATAGGCACCTAACTTATGGATGTACTCTGTACATTATTTATTACTCCAAAGATTTTAGTTATCTTATGAACTATCTAAGCTTACAAGCCATTGAATTACAGGGACCTAATCCTTCTTCTGCACTGTCAAAGCTAACAAATCGGCTCAACTTCCTGAAGGAGCGTCGCACTCAAATTGCAAATGAGCTCCTAAACTTGGATAAAAGCCTGAATTCTTGTCAAACTGGTGGAGTTCCTGAAAAGAAAGGATCAGATCCTATACACTCATCCCAGAACATGTCTGAAAACCAATCATCAGAAAAACATAAAGGATCGGAGAGCTCGCAAGCAGCACATGCTACAGATGGTCAATCTGTCCAGAATCTAGATAGAGGAAAGAGATAAAATGGCATTTATTACACGGATGGAACTTCACCAAATCAGAAGAAAGGAGGGCTGAAACACAGTCCACCCTGGGACATCTTCCACGATATACATGTTTGTATCTGGACCTCTGTTTTCTATCAATGTGATGCATGGTTATCCAATCGATTTTGCAGTCCAGATTTAGATGGTGAGCAAGATTTCCAGACATAGATGAATAACCCTTGTCAAAGCCAAAACAGAGAAACGAACCCAGCTTGTTCAGCATCGTATGTCTCATCAGGAGGAAGTTAAATGGTTTGAAACGTTGGTAGCTATGTTGTTGACAACAAATTTGGTACTACTGTATATATATAAGTACATAAGCATTCATGGTAGCTTAAAATAGATAATAATCTAATCGTTTTGCTGTTAGTAGGCCATTAACGTTGAAAGATCAAGAAGAGTTTGCTTTATGTGTATAAAGTACTAAGAATTAATACTTGTATGTTGTATCAGTAGCTTAACAATTTGGACTACAAAGAATTAGAAATCTTTGAGGAGCTTTCTAACTTGTTCTAGTGTCACGAAGAGGACCACTGTAAAAGGTCCCTGCCTAGAAATTGTGGGAATGAAGCCTTTGTAGAGAGCCATTGGCCCTTCCGATCTAATAGTCTTGACGGCACAATCCAATGCACCGGAGTACGGCGGCGCCACCCATGGCTCCACCTTCATATTCATCACCCGGGTCTTTATCACATCCACCGGGTTCGACGCCACCGCCGCCACGAACCCCGCCGCAAAGCTCGCCGTAACGTGGGTCCCGAGCCCATCACTCATCACCCCACGCTCCAAGATCGCCTCCTTGATCTCATCGTAGGAGGCCAGCTGCGACGCCGTAACGATCATCGCGCGGTTCACCGTAAGCCCTGAGCCGCGCCACAAGCTAGCAACTCCTTCCTGCTTCGACATTTTCACGATCGCGTCCACAACGCCCTTGTAGTTCCGCCTCTGTGAAGCCGGGAGCCGCCCGTCGGCCTGCATGCGCACCATAGCCAAATCCGCCGGGTTCCCCACAGCCGCGCCTACGCCGCCGGCCAACAATCCGGCAACCAATTTCCGGCCGAGAGACAAGTTTCCTGTTTCGGGGTTGGCCCATTTTTGCTTAAACACGTCATATAGCCCCATCCTAGTGGTTGAATACATCGCCTGCCGGAGCATCGTGGCGGAGACGCCGGAGAACAAAGCGGAAACACCCTCCGTCTGGAAAATCCGCACCCCCACAGAAATGGGTCCCACCCTGACGGGTGCTCTGGGTTGTGGGAACGGGTCAACATTCAAGCCCGCATTAACAGTGATCGATGGATTACCGTGGAAGGCTAACGCGGGTCGGAGCTGAGAAGAAAATTGCGGGTTGGGGTTGAATTTGGGTAGAGAAGATTCACCTTGAAGCTGCATACGGACCTTGATGAGGTCTAGAGGGTGGGTAGAACAACCAGCTACAATGGAAGCCACTCCACCTTCAGCAAAACCTTTCAAACCCATGATTTGTTTGAATCAGAAGAAAAATAATGAAAGAATAAAAGAATAAAAGAATAAAAGAATCACTATTAAGTGCGAAATGCCGAGTGGAGAATTGAGAGCTCGTTTGAGTGGAAAACAAAAGTGAAGAGCCATGAGAATTTATAGGTAACAATCTGAAAAAATAATTAAGCAAAATGGAAGCTGGAAGGAAAGAAGGCGTATGCGCAGTGTGATATCCCTCCAGGCTCCGGCAAGAGAACGCGTTTGGAGGGGGTTGGGAGGGGGTCAAAGACTAATATAGGAAGTATTTTGGGCGCATTGACAAGAAAGGGAATACGAAATTATACGGACCAATACGGGAAAAGGACATTTGGGAAATGCGTTCAGTTTTCGAAACGCATTTCCCAAATGCGTTCTATTTCCGTATTTGTCCTTATTTGAACGCATTTCCCAAATGCGTTCTGCGTATGAGATACGCAAAACGCATTTGGCAAATGCGTTCCTCGTATACAAACCGTATACGACGAACACACGTGCCAAATGCGTTCCTCGTATCATACGAGGAACGCATTTCCCAAATGCGTTAAAGCTGCCGGTGCCGGCGATACTCCGGCGACGAGGAAATACGAGGAACGCATTCCAGAAATGCGTTCCCCGTATACTACATTGAACGCATTTCGTAAATGCGTTCATGCGTCGGCCCACATCGCCGCGCATGCGTTGGGCACTTGGTCCACACCATTTGGCCTATTTCCAAACCCGTTCGGCCCAATACAAAGAACGCATTTGTTAAATGCGTTTATCCGTCGGTGGGTAACAAATGTTTTCAATTAACTTTTCAATATAGAATAGAGCTTTAAAATAACAAAAATGGAAATATTGATAAATTTACCTTTGTTTCTTGATCTTTCCAATATGCTTCAATGTAAAAGTTTTAAAGTGAGGTTTCTTTTCAGTGAACTTTCCAACATGCTTCAATGTAAAAGTGAAAATGAGGTTTCTTTTCAGGACATAAGTATTTATAGGGAGTTTCCCTCCAAAATGTGGATTCAAAAATATATAAAATTATTATTATTATTACATTTTAGCTACATAACTTGTGGAAGTGGATATCACATTGGTAACTGAGATTTTTGGAAAATGAGCAAAGAAAGTTACGTAATGTCAAATCAAGTCAGAGCATTAAAAAGTAAAAATTAAAAAAATGACATTAATCATGTTGCTAAGTCAGAAAGAACTTTAAACGAAATTGAGAAAACAAAACGCAGTCGTTTTTTTCGGCGGGAAAATCGAAGCATTTAATTGGTTGAATTTCAACTGGCCATAATTAATGTAAAAAATGTTCCTGTCAGTCCCGCCGTATATTGGGCCCAACTCTCTGATAATTGAAGCATTTAATTAGAACATTTTTTACCGTATAATTGGTTGAAATGCGTTTCTGAATTTTTATTTCCAAACCCGTTCGGCCCAATACAAAGAACGCATAATTGGTTGAAACGCATTTCTCTGATAAATGTTCTAATTAAACATAACCCAACTCTATGATGATCTAATTACCTGGGGTGTGGGCGAATGGCCCAACCCGACCGATAAACGCATTTAACAAATGCGTTCATCGCATTGGGCCGAACGGGTTTTGGAAATGGGCCAAATGGTGCCCAACGCATTGGGCCGACGCATGAACGCATTTACGAAATGCGTTCAATGTAGTATACGAGGAACGCATTTCTGGAATGCGTTCCTCGTATTTCCTCGTCGCCGGAATTGTGCGCCGGCCCCGGCATCTTTAACGCATTTGCGAAATGCGTTCCTCGTATGATACGAGGAACGCATTTCGCACGTGCGTTCGTCGTATACGGTTTGTATACGAGGAACGCATTTGCTAAATGCGTTTTGCGTATCTCATACGCAGAACGCATTTCGAAAATGCGTTCAAATACGGACAAATACGAAAATAGAACGCATTTGGGAAATGCGTTTCGAAAACTGAACGCATTTCCCAAATGTCCTTTTCCCGTATTGGTCCGTATAATTTCGTATTCCCTTTCTTGTCAATACGCCCAAAATACTTCCTATATTAGTCCGAAGAGTTCCACTTCCACGAGGCAAAATATAGTGTCCCAAATGAGACTTTGACTGTGACTGCTGACCACGCTATTAGCCTGATGACTTCGTCGCCATGAAATTGTTATACATCGCCTACTATGTTGTGGAGTTTTATTCAAAAATTATGTATTTACAGTTAACACATTATGTAATGTTATGTGTTTGCAGTTAAGTACTTAGAGTTAATATGTTTATGTATCTATAATTATCATGTTATATGTTTGTAATTATCATGTAATGTACTTTCAATTTTTTTTACAGGTATAAAATGTGTTAATTGAATATACATAACCTGAAATTTTATTTGTAGATCAGTGTTCACAATGCAAGATGGACATTGGTCGTGTAATTTGTGGTTGCTATAGGTTTTGAGCTTTATTTTCTTTCTTACTCTTTGTTTTTTTTTTTTAATAAATATTTTTATTTGTTAAAAATTAATGTGAGACCTTAGAATTGGAAGTATATATATTCCCCCTTTTTGTGTGAAATATTGTAAGATTTTATTATCAATAATGTTGGTTGGGTGCAATGGGGGAACCATTAAAGGCAACAATTAGTTTTTTTTTTTTTAATATAACTGACCCTATTATATTGTAGTATCTGTTCATACACCAACAAATTAGTATATTTGTTCCCTTTTTAGAATTGAAGGAAACTTTGGTAAATCCTCCTTGAGACAGAAGGGAATCTTATCATTTGAAAAATTTAATTAGATTATCCACATTTTGAAATAGTCGCATTATGAAAATTTCATCATTACACGCTTTTCAAATTTCCCATAACATTTAAGCAAGTTTAACACCCACAATGTATTATTTAATTATATTTTCATATGAGCAATTCATTTCAATATAGTGTATGAAGGAAACATGGGCCGTTGTTTGGGCCCCTCCAACAAGTTTTTGCGAAATCACAATCTTTGAACATATGTTTTAGGGTTTCATCATCTTGATTGCATTTCGAGCAAATCCTCTCCGTTATCGTTCCTCGTATCCCTCCAACCAGTGTAGGCAAAACCATAATCTTTAAACAAATGTTTTAGGGTTTCATCATCCCGGCTGCATTTCGAGCAATTACCATTCGTTATTGTTCCTCGTATCATTCATAGTCCTTGTCCAATAGTCAATATGGAGAAGGTAAATCGCGAGTCGCTTGTATCCCTTCAACTTGTTTGGGCGAAATCACAATTTTTAAACAAATGTGATATGATTTCATCCCTTCGGTTGCATTTCGAGCAATTCCCCTATGTTGGTGTTCCTCATATCATACAGAATCTCTGCCCAAAAGTCGATAGAGGAGGTAAATCGCCAGTCTGCCAAGCAATTTCCCGGTTAATCCCGATCGTTGACTATGGGCACATTGGATCCATCTCATCCCTTCTGCCAAGGGTCCAAACTCTAGATTGGGGAGCCCTAAGGGAGTCAAACCGATCACACACTGCGCATCTATCACTTGAACTACCCCGCGGGTCTAAGGAGGTTGTTCTTCACAATGGGTCATATGAAAATGTGAGTCCTCTCAATGCACTTGATTTTCCAAACTCCCTTCGTATCATCACCTTTCTCTATATTTTCTACAAACAATTACTCCATATATGATATATGTATATGGGTGAAGTGCCATCCCGCACCATGAATCATAAGCGGTTCTTCATGCCGCACCATGTTCTTTTAAAAGTGCTTATGCGATCCGTAAACCGTAATTTTTTTTTCGCCTAGCCTTTTTTGCAGGTTACTTGTAAGTTATAGGTAAGAACATGATGACATGGATTTTTTTTTTCGCAAACGTCTTCCTCATGGTAGCCGGCGAGAGTGGATAGCAGCAGCAGTCATCGGCGAGCATGTAACCGGCCTTCAATTCCTCTCTCCTTCCCTACACCATCCCTTCCTTCTTTGATCATCCTAGCTCCCTCCTCGACCTCCCTCTCATTCCAGCGAAGTCTGGGCTTCTTCTAGCGGCATGAGAAGGCGACAGAGCAGTAGCTCTCCACCGGCGGTGACCTCTGTTCCAGCAATGGCGGCCATCGCGGCTATGAAGAAGCTTGACATGCAAGTGCAGAAGCTTGACACATAGGCAGAGAGATACTGGGTGCATAAGTTATTGCAGGTGGTGAGCAGTACGTGTGGGTGGGGGTTGGCGCGGGGTGCTGGACTACTGGGTGTTGGATTTTATTTCATTTCTTGTACTCTTTGTTCATCATGCTACTCTTAATCCCATGAAGAAGAAGAAGGTGGCGCTGCTGGCAGAAGTAACGATGGTAGAATTCTAAATTGTTAAAACACATTGAACACTTACCTTGTGAACAGCTTGGTATAATCAACTATTCTCCAGAGAAAACATAGATCGTGCTTAGCAAAGGGAGAACTCAGCTAACAACAAAAGAACACAAGCAGAGGTGGATGTAACCAACTTTGCTTTCCCTTCTCATTTTCCCCTAAAAAACCAGAAACATGCAAACCTGCAGGTGAATGTACTCAAGGATTAAGCATTCTACATGCATTGCATGCAAATCTGCAGGTATGATTAAATTGATGAAATCTCCATTAAGTTGGGTCAAAAGGACTGCAAGCTATAGCCATGGTGTACTTGATCCTATAAATGCAGAAATGGAGGAAGTGAAAGCAAATTCTGCCTATGAAGATCAGACCTCCGAGCAACCCAGATTTTGGAAAACAATGTTCTTTCTTTCTTCTTCTTCTTCCACTCCTCTCTCTATCACTCTGACATTCTACAACTTCAAGACTAAATCAGTTTTTCATACTTAGTTGTGGGTTGTGTGATGCAAAACAGGCTCGTCTGGAAAGTATGGGACTCCAAAAGGCAATCTCAGAGCTTCGATGATCCATCATCTCTTCAAAACCAAAAATTCCTCTACCCCCTTGCGTCGTTCCAGCCACCATCTCACCATCATCAACTTCGCCAGCCACCAACAACCACACCGCCAGAGAAAAACCAGTCGCATGAAGAGGAGTCTAAGGTCGTCGGTCACTGCCAATGTTGTTTAGCCGGAGGAAGCTTCGTAGCTTCACTGGTACGCCAACGCCGGAACTACAAATTAGGAAATTGACTTTTAAAATGTCCACATCACTTAAAAAATGTCCACATCAGCACATTACCGGTGCCACGTCATCACATAACCGGATAACCTGCAAAAAAGGCTAGGCGGAAAAAAAATTACGGTTTGCGGATCGCATAAGCACTTTTAAAAGAACATGGTGCGGCATGAAGAACCGCTTATGGTTCATGGTGCGGGATGGCACTTCACCCTATGTATATTCAACAAGAAAATAGTATTGTAGCTAAATGCAGCCAACACAACATATAGCAAAGATTATCATCTTAAGTGGCAAGCTAAGACTGGTCTGAGTCATCTCCATCTTCTTAACGGGTAATAATTTAACAATAAAAATTCAAGGTTTCAAAATCTTTAATAATAATGGATCTACAATTATAATTGCCATATAATTTACTCCCATTATTGTCATTGCACCACCATTATCTTGCTCTAGCATTTCATGTTTTTTATTATCATATATATTTTTCTCATTCACCAACATACTTTGATAATTGTTTAAATTCACAATAAATTGTTTAAATTCACAATAACCGTCAAGACCTTATAGTCTAGTGTTACCCAGTTACACCGCATAGGGAAGAGAGTGGGTTTGAGCCATAAGCTTTGTATCAATTTCCTCATCCATTTGGAGAGATAGTATATATCTTTATTCACAATTATTTTGTCATTTTATATTATCCCTTCTTTATTAAGTAGTATTATTTTTCTAATTTTTAATTTTATATTATTTATTCCCGTATTACTCGGCTATATTTCTAACAGTAAAATAGTAAAATATATTGAGAACAAAACTATACATATTACGATATAGATAGATTATGAGATGAGAATGTATGCATATATAAATAGAAGGTGATCGGGCTAATACTATATGTGACAATATTTTGAAAAATTAGTTAAAATGGCTGGACAATTTAATGAGATCCGTATACATCCGGGTCGAAAACCCCCCTATGCGTACTTCGTAATTCGTATGTAGATCCGGATCCGAACACGATTGACCCATTTCAGCCGGCTGTATAAAGCCAAGCAGACGCATGTCAAATTTTCACCAGCTAGTTGCTCAGTGTTCTCTCAGGCCTGTTCTTCGACTCGGACGACTTCTCCGGCGACCAGCGACGATTTCCCGGAGCTATCTCATTGAATCGAGTCTCTTTAATAGGACTATATATCTCCGCGCGCGTGCTCGTGGACTTTGTTAGCTTCTGCCGTTTCTCCCTTTCTGGTGAGAGCTCTTTCGCTCAAGTTTCTTAGTAATTTTGTTTTTTCCTACGAACCGTGTATAATGCAGCAAGGAAATTCTCTTCACCATTTTCGATTTTGACATCTGAACCTATAACCCTAATTTAGCCCTAACTATGGATAATCATTTTGCATGTTGCATATATATTTGTAATCAAGCTGAGTTTGAATGCGGGACTGTTTATTAATTTGCGTGCTGTCTGATTTGCTGCTTTGCGCAGTTCGGATGGATATGGCCTTCTTATTTGTGCCTGCAAGAGCTTAGAGAGGTTTTAGGGATGAGTTTGTATAATTAATGAGTTTGAATTTCAGTTGATGAGTTCAAATGATGGTTTTGTTAAAATTTTTATGGAGTATTTGGATATTGAACACTAGGATTAGTTTATATGGCCTAATAGGTTTGAACTTTGGCTATAATAGATTTCAACAAGGTGCTCTTGTTTTAGTATTTTGGTACAGATCAACATCCTCATAAAGAAGCTGGCTATGAATCAATTTCCCAGCCTTTGAGCAGTGTGATATGTATTTCAAAAGAAGCATATCCAGTTTGGAGGTGGATGACTTTCCTTTCTATGTTAATTATGTTTCATGGATGCTGAAACAGGCCCTCCCTGTGCATCTAATTGCAACATGAAAGTATGAAACGAGTAGCCAAGCGCCTCTATTTTGTTTTTCCTGTCCACATAAATATGCACCAAGACACAGGATTCAGTAGTTAGACCAGAAGATGGATGACTACTCCTGCCTAGAGTTTGCGATTAGTTTATCCTAAGGTTGTGAGATAAAAGGGGATTTTGATTTTCCCCACCCCAACCCCACTATCTTGTGCTCATCGAGACACTGGATGATAAACTGAATCCTTTCATAATCCATGCTATGTGTTTTGCAATCAAACTTTGCCTTTTTCTCTTTATACAGTGTAGGACTTTATGTGTCTTTTATTAGTTGGTTTAAGGTTCTCCAACATCTTTCCACCTTTTCTGCTCCCATTTATTTTTAACTCTATGAGCCCTGTTATTCTGTTAATTCTGTTTAATTATGTTTCTAAATTCATACTTAATTAGTTTTAGTGTGCTTGCCGTTGTAGTACTTACTTAATTGAATCATGCTATCTTACTGCTACTTTCATATAAGAAAGTGCTTGGATTGTTCAAGCATGCCTGGCATGGTGTTTTCTACTGAACTCACTGAAGCATGCTATCTTAGTGATTCTTTCATATGGCAAAGTACTTCAAGTATTGAAAAATGAATGCCATGGTGTTATTTGTTGAATTTAGTGTAGCATGCACCGTGTATGCTACTTCATGCTAGGATTTATTTTGGTGGAATATGCCTGACATGCTTTTATTTGTTGGATTCTGTATACATGTAATTGCTGGTATTTCCTGAAAACACAAATAGCTCTTTTATAATGCAGAGTATAATTTTCTGTTTGGTTGGCCATTCTGTGCCTAAACCTGTGAGAATATTGTTAATATTGTTTAATTATTTCAAGAACTCTTCAGGGTTGTTCCATTGTTTTCTTCTTTTATTTTTTTTCCCCAGCACACTGAAACTGTAGTTTACTCAAGATTATTTAATTGTGTGGAGTAGCTTTTTCATGCTTATGGGAAGACATAAATGAGCGGAATGTATCCAAAACGCTCTAGCCAAGCAGACGAAGATGACCCTAGGCCAGTTCGTACAAGCGACAGGCTCAGGAGAAGACCAAAACCATATGGCAATGGTCGCCCATTTCTGTATTATATGGATACCCGAAGAGGAAAATCAGGAAAGACCAAAAGGAAGACGGCAGCTTCTCATATTGCAAAGATGTTGGGTAATCGACCAGTGCGAAAAGCAACAACAAATGTACGTGCTGATCTTTTCTTGTTATTCTATGTGGATATGATTGACTATGGGTTATGTTTTGTAACAAAATATATCATTAGGAACTTCTACGAGTTTGTAATAGTGCTAAGACATACTTTTTCTAGAAAAGAAAGCTCTTACCCTTCACACTTCAACTTGTTTTCCTGTATCCTAGTATTGGAATGATTTTTAATGTTTGTCAGGCTTGAATTATGAAAAGAAAGCATGTAACCATCTCTTACTGTTAGGCCACTATTGGCGAAGACCTATTTCTTGGTGGTCTGTTGCCATTGACAGTCTTATTTTCAGCCATTTTGTGTATATAAACTTCGTAGGATATTTTCCTTGGTTTTATGGCAGTCAGTTGCGACCACTCTTCGTCGCTCTACTAGAAAGAGGAGGATGTCTGTAAATCTTGAAGATTACACAGATAGTACTGGATCAGAGGACAATGACCTAATGGTATGTTTTTGTTGCTTGTTTGTCATCATTCAATATTTGTAGGATAGCTCATAAGTGTAAGCATACAGCTTGTTCAATTCTGGAGATTTTAGTTTTAGCATGTAAAGGAAACTAAAGTATATATAGGAAACTAAACTTTTTTCTGAATTTGCTTCAGAGCCCAAAATATGGGAGTTCCAGGAACCGAATTGATAATAACAGTGCAACTCAAGATGAAATGACACCTCGACGTGCAGGTCTGCGTCCTCGCCGTGCAGGATTACGACCTAATCGTTCAAGAGCAGTTGCCAAAAAAAAATTGAAATTAGAGTCTGATGATGAACAGGACACTTCTGAGGAGAAGGTTGACCAAGATGAGCCGGCAAATGGCAATGATATAGAGGATAATGATGCTGAGGATGAGGGTGGTGGTGACGGTGATGGAGAAGAAGATGGTGAAGATGAGGGGGAGGAAGATGGTGATGATGAAGAGGAGGGTGAAGAACAGGAGGGTAAAAGGCGGTATGACCTCCGTAATCGCACTGATGTTCGGAGATCCATTGAGGGGAGTAAACAAAGGAAAAGATCCCCTCGTCGAGTACTCCAACAAGGAATAGGAACAAAGGTGAACAGAGATGTCAGAAAAGGAGGACCTCGTGTTCATAAACGTCACAGAATGCCACAAGCTGATGACTCGGATGATTCTCTTCTTGTAGATGAGTTGGACCAAGGTCCTCATGTTCCTTGGGGTAGAACAGGGGGCAAATCTGGCCCACCTTGGCTTTTAGGGGGACTAGACATGCATGGGACAACATGGGGATTAAATCTTGCTGCCTCTGGTTGGAGTCACCAAAGTGACACCTTGACTGGTTTGAGTTCTGGAATTCAAACTGCTGGGCCAAGCTCCAAGGGTGGTGCTGATATTCAACCATTACAAGTTGATGAAAGTGTAAGCTTTGATGACATAGGTGGGCTTTCTGAATATATTGATGCACTGAAAGAGATGGTGTTCTTTCCCCTATTATATCCTGACTTTTTTGCCAGTTACAACATCACCCCTCCACGGGGAGTTCTGCTATGTGGTCCTCCGGGCACAGGTAAAACACTGATTGCTAGAGCATTAGCGTGTGCTGCTTCAAAGGCTGGGCAGAAAGTCAGCTTTTATATGAGAAAGGGCGCTGATGTTCTTAGCAAATGGGTTGGCGAGGCTGAAAGACAACTGAAGTTGTTATTTGAAGAAGCTCAAAAGAATCAGCCTTCTATCATCTTCTTTGATGAGATAGATGGACTTGCTCCTGTAAGGTCTAGCAAGCAAGAGCAGATTCATAATTCAATTGTGTCAACTTTACTTGCTCTGATGGATGGACTTGACTCACGGGGTCAAGTAGTCTTGATTGGAGCTACCAATAGGGTTGATGCCATTGATGGAGCCTTGCGCCGCCCTGGAAGATTTGATCGTGAATTTAATTTTCCTTTGCCTGGCCTCGAGGCACGCACTGAAATATTAGATATTCACACCCGTAAGTGGAAACAACCTCCTTCAAAAGAGCTTAAAATGGAGCTAGCAGCTAGTTGTGTGGGATATTGTGGTGCTGACCTAAAGGCATTGTGCACAGAGGCTGCTATTCGTGCTTTTCGCGAAAAGTATCCTCAAGTGTACACTAGTGACGACAAGTTTTTGATAGATGTTGACTCAGTTGAGGTGGAAAAGTATCATTTCATGGAGGCCATGACAACTATTACTCCTGCTGCTCACAGAGGTTCCATTGTACATTCTAGACCGTTATCACCAGTTGTTGCACCAATTTTACAAGGGCATCTTCGCAAAGCTATGGACATTATTTCAGATATTTTCCCTCTTTCAGTTTCTTCAGAATTGACAAAGCTTTCCATGCTTTCTTATGGCTCTGCAATTCCTCTGGTGTACAGGCCTCGGCTTTTGCTATGTGGCGGTGAAGGAGTTGGACTGGTATATACTCTATGGAATCCTCTATTTAAATATGTTGTGATCAATATGAGCTGCAAACCAAGTTTACTCATTTAGTTTTGCAGGATCATATAGGGCCTGCAATTTTACATGAGTTGGAAAAGTTTCCTGTTCATTCCCTTGGACTTGCCTCTCTTCTTTCTGACCCTGGTGCCAAAACACCAGAGGAGGCATTGGTGCACATATTTAGTGAGGCAAGGAGAACAACTCCATCAATACTCTATTTACCACAATTTCATCTTTGGTGGGAAAACGTGAGTTTGCCTCTAACTATGTTCTTCACATACACATTATACTTTATTTTTGGGGCTTATCCAAATATCCAATGCAAATTTCATGTATTTCTTCACAACATGATACATTTCCTTTTTGGGCTAATCCAGTGTGAATACAATATTACAATGTACTTCTGCATAATATGACTCTTACTATTTTTTTCAGGCACAAGAACAGCTCAAGGCCGTTTTGCTTACCCTGCTGGAGGAACTGCCATCTGACTTGCCCATATTATTATTTGGAACATCCTCAGTGCCACTCTCTGAGCTAGAAGATAATTGCCCTTCAGTATTTCAACACCATAATGTGTAGGTTTTTTTTTTTGAACTTCATCTCACATCATATCTTTATTGAATCTTCCTGATCCTGGCCTATTTCCTATTGCATGTCTGTGGATTCTCAGTTATGCCTTGTTGACTGGAATTTTGTTATTGACTAGGAGATTTTATATATCATCTCTTACTTTAGTCATTTCTGAAAATATTTTTTGTCTACACATGCTATCTGTGGACCAATTATCTTCTAGATGCTTTAGACTTGAAAGTTATCGTTTTAGGAATGCCCATGGTATATGTGAAGCTTTTTTTAGTGGACCTTAGCTTTCATTCCTTTTGTATTTTGGGTGTGGATAACCCATGTCCAACTACAATCTCTTTTGTTCAACATGTTAGACTTTATAATTTATTGCTTCAATGGATCAAACTATGTTTTCTTTTTGCAGTTTGTGTGTAGACAAACCGTCAGATGAAGATAGATCTATGTTCTTTGATCGTTTGACTGAAGCTGCTTTATCAATTCAACTTGAGGGTGAGATAACTAAGTCCAACAAATCAGAGTCTCTTCCTGAACTTCCAAAGGCGCCAAAAGTGGATACTGGACCGAAGGCTTCTGAGTTAAAATCCAAAGCTGAAGCTCAGGGACATGCTCTTCGCCGAATGCGTATGTGCTTACGTGATGTTTGTAACCGGTAATGTACATGCCATTTGAATTTAATCCTTACCAATTCAAATTCTTGTATCATGCAATTATAAACCAGGTTTTGTTTACCGGTTTGCTTCTTTTTGGCATTGTCTTCCTGCTATTTGCTTATCAGACGTTATTTCCTTGACATCAAGATGCTATCTTCTAATTTTTATTTTTAACATTTGCAGTATTTTATATGATAAACGCTTTAGCGTCTTTCACTTTCCTGTAATGGATGAGGACGCACCGAACTATCGTTCAATCATCCAGAACCCCATGGACATGGCAACTCTACTGCAGTGTGTTGACAGTGGCAAGTATATCACATGCAAAGCATTTTTAGAGGATTTTGATCTGATTCTGGCAAATGCAAAGGTAGGGTATATTGAATTTACTCCATTCTCTACTAATCTGTTCCTTAATTATACTTTCTAAACAATCCATGTTTTTAATCTCTTCTTACCCCTTTTTAATTAACCCCAATGTCTGTGTCTGACATTTCTTTATGGTTTATTCAATAAAAAACTTAAATGTTAGATGCATATGGTCCTTATTTATTTCTTAATTTGAAAGCTTTTTCTTTCATATTACTGATGAAAGCAAAATGTCAAAATAAGAATGATTGATAATCTTCCTGTCAACTGTTGCAATGCTATTGGAAATATCTTGACAGAACATCAGTCTATGGCACAAAGTAACTTCATAAGCAAGTGTAAGGAGTGAAAAAATCTTTTTTCTGTAGGGGAAAACTAATTTTGAGGATAGGAAAGGGTATATTGAGGACTGTACAGAATAATGCACTCATGCTACTTTATTGCTTTACTTTGTTGTAAGTAGACTTTGGCTGTATCTGACCACGGTTTCTGATGCAGAAATATAATGGCAATGATTACAATGGAGCAAGGATTGTCAGTAGAGCTTATGAGCTGCGCGATGCTGTATGCTTGCTTTCCCACTGATACTTGGTTTTCTCTCAGTAACTTAAGCTTCTTGCATTTGATATTGAGATTTTTTGTCAGGTGCACGGCATGCTGTCCCAGATGGATCCTGCTCTGGTTGCATTCTGTGAGAAGATTGCTGCTGAAGGGGGTCCAATGTCTGTGCCTGATGAATATGGGAGCTCCATAGTGCCACAGTCTCCTGTTCTGACAGCTGTCACTAGAGTAAGTGCACGTCTTAGGAATGTCCAGCCAGAAGTTAACCTAGATCAGAGTTACGAAGCTCTGAAAAGACCAAAGAAGCATGCTGATATGGCACACACAGGTATAAGTTCTAAAAAGACAATCTTAATTTTGTCATTGAGGTTCATGTGAATTTATATCAAATGCATCTATTCCCAACCTCCCCCCTAAGAACCACACATATTTAAAACGCATTACAGCTTTAGTCTCGTATGACCATCTTCAATGATGATGATTCAGCCTTCTACATCTTATGGCTATTTATTTCATTCACATCAGTTTTTACATTGATAACCTGTTATTTTGATCTTCTTGCTAATTGATATCTACTGCGGTTTTAGCTTCAACATCAGAAGAGGGACCGCAACCCCTAGAATCATTAGAACCAAAGTCATCACAGGCACCTGAAGCCGGTGCAGATCAAAACAGGCTGGAAAGCATGGTTGCTGACGATCAACATGAAAACTCCCGTGATACAAGTGGGTGTACATTCCAAGATGCTGCAATGTCAGATGAAGAGGTTTCCAGTAAACTTAAATCCATCAAGAAACATTTCATGGAGCGGACAAAAGATTATGGAGTTCCTCAGCTAGAAAGATTATACACTCGCCTCATGAAAGGTGTGTTAGAAACAAAAAACGCTCTAAATGGTGCCCAAGATCTTAAGCCTGCGATTTTGAGCTTTTTGTTAAAATTTGCAGATGACAAGTCGAATTTTTTCATGTAACATCAAAATTTTTCCCTATAGAGAGTAGATATTTTCATTTATAGGTGACTGTTTATCGCTACTCATTAGCTGTCAAAGAAATTGCTTTTCCGAACTTCTCTGTGCACAAATACAAAGCACACAATCTATATACTTTTTATTTGATTTCATTGCAACAATAATATAACAGAAAGACTGAAAGAGATGATCTTTGGTTCTCTTTCACCCCTGACATCTCAGTTACAAAGCTCACGAGCAATTCCCAGGCGAGAGTTTGCAGTGTCAAACAAAATCCTCAGATTCTGTTGCTGCAAATTGGCTATCACATTCAACACAGAGTTCCCATAGCTCGGTGCGGCCGCCATTGCCAAGCAAGCCAAGTTCCCAGCACTGGTATGAATCAAAGTGTTCTCCATAGGTAGCACCAAGTCCAACCCTTGGAAGTGGAAGGTAATGGCTGGTGCAACAGACTCATGTGTCACTGCAAAGCATGTGTCAAATGCCCCTATGGTGCTAAATGGGCCCGAGACTCGGTTTCTGAACTCGTCCCGGATCGCTTCATAAGCGGGTTTAGCAAACCGGGTTATGACCGTGCCCGAGTCTATGATGGTACCCGACCCGGATACCGGGTCGAAGGCCAGGAGCTCCGGGGCAATGGGAACAGTTACCCTCCCCACACTCACGCTAGTGAGGTTCACATAGTATAGTGAGGGACGGTGTGGGCTCTTGAGAAGCGGGGTGGTCCGTATGTTCTTGGGCTGGCCCAATGGGCCGAGCTTGAGCGAGCCTGAGAAATAATAGGACTTGAAACTGGGCAAACAGTACGAGAACACCCCCGAGTAAAGCGGCCCAGACTGCGAGAGCAACGACATGGATCCCCGGCCCAGGCCCAATAGCCCTTGCGGCGGGATATTATTGCCGGAAACAGCATTAATGCACCCGAAAGCGTAATTAGGAATAATATCAGTCCCGAGTCTAAGCGAGTCATGCGACAGCGTGGCGGAGAACGACGAGTCGCCGCCGTAGGACTGATTAAAGAGGCAAGCTCCGGCGCCGGCGCCGGCGGACGGGCAGGCGAGTCCCCGGACTTGAGTGCACTCCGGCAAGGTACAATCCATCGAAGCGTAAGTCGCCGACGCGTTAGGCGCAAACACGGCGGATGAACATCCATAACAACCGCTGCATGGGACCCACGCATTATCACTACTCGTATCCAACACCATAAACATGAGCTGGCCCGGCGTCCCAATCTTGGCCCGAACCACATAGTTCCCAATATTCAACACATTTTGCCCAGAAGCAATGGGCGCCGACGTGGGCCTTTGGGCAACCAAACTGGACAAATAGGAGAGCCTCTCAGGGTCCTTAGCCGCCATGTTAATAACAGTATTTGCCCACGAAGAAGAAGGGCTGGGAGGATTAAACGGCGAGCATTTGCCGTAGATGTGAATGACTGAGAGATCCTCGGAATCGCCTTTGTCTGAAGCACAAGAATCAAATCCAACGGCTGTTGTTGAAAGAAGAGTGATAGTGAGAAGTGTCACAATAACTCCGGCGGCCATGGTTTTGATTTTCTTTAATTTTTTTTTGCCGGAAATGATGTGAATATCTGAAACAAGAAATCTAGCTATATATATACACACACACACCATATAGATAGATATCATATGTTGACTGGGGTCCAACCTAATTAAGTTATTCATGCTTAGCTTAATGATTCAACATCACAACATCCCATAGTATGTGATTACATGAAAAATATAATATATAGTTGATATGGTTACACATATTGTTCGATCAGTGGAGGCCTAGTTGACTCTTTGTACTTCAAAAAGTCTAAGGTCATTCGAGTCTAAATTAAACTCTTGGAAGATCATTGAATAATGGAGTTAATTAGTTGTATATTGTGGGCTAAACTAAGCTAATAGAATTTTGAGGGTAATTAACATAGGGATATATGATGATGGGTGAAATTATTGGAGAAGCATCCAACATTTCACGTGAAGATCTCTCCTTTTTCTTTTGTTTTTTTGGTTAATCATTGAATACTGATAATATGAGTAGGCTCCAAAGAACTGTATCAGAAAGTCATGAAGGTGTGGGTCATCGATGAAAATGAACAAATGAAAAGAAATGTTCACATTAAGACGAAGATCAGATTAACCAGAAGAGATTCACATGATGATGATGAGTCCTTGCGTTTACCATATATATATGGACAAAACAACATCTTTGGTTATCAACCCAACGTTAAAATAGCAAAAGAATCCAAATGTTTTGTTTTTTTTTTTTATTCTTTTGATACATTAGGTATCTCAACCCAAGTCAGATTAATCTGAAAGGGTTTCTGCTCAAGAGGCACGGGAGGAGATAAATTGTTAGTCGTTGTGTATAAAGGGTCTTCATCTCTTTTAATCGGTTAAGCCTCCTAATGACCCCCTAAATTCTCAGTGAGATTCGAACCCCCACACTGTATTGCTGGAGCGAGACATAAGTTGATCAGTTGAACAAGTGATGAACTGTACTAGCCCTGCGGGCATCCAAGTATTTTGTTTCGATGATGAGGAAATTCGTAGTCGGTATCTGAAAATGTGCACAAGATCGAGTATGTATTGGGTGAATATTTGTGAGACTGTCTCGGCCACCAGGAGCATGTAAGAATTGAACTGACCTTCAAATACCAAAATCATACTTCACTCGGGACAATAATCCAAATGTTTTTTTTTGTGGTATTATGGGATTAATGTTGGGATTTACGCAATAATGTTATAATAATGTGATGACAGCAGGAAAATGGGAAGCTGTTATTGTAAGTTTAGGGAATAGTAGAGAGGCTCGTGAGTGGTGAATCCTCATCAATTTTGTCACCTTACAAAAGAGGGTGCAAGTGGTTATTTGTCCATAGGCAAAAAGCAGGAACAAAATGGGGTCTGTCATCACGGGTTTCCCATGCCTTTTTTATCCATTGGGAATATAAATAAAAACATCATCGTAATGTGATGTTTGAGAGTGACTCACAAATCGCTATAGAAAAGATAGTTAATTAATGAATAAAATGTTAGAGATTAGATCTCCCGTTTTATGATGTTTGAAAATGACACACACATATATATATATATCTCGAGCAACTTGATTTGGTTGTCTTTGACACTATTCTTTATGATGTTTAACATATATAGTTCCGAATAGTGGTCCATGAGAATTAACTCTATAGGTGGTATCAATTTAGTTTCGAGAACCAATTTGACAAGGAGTGTTTTGATCCAATTAGTTACTTTGGCAAACAAGACAAAGTATAAGTATACCAATGGTATGTAGTGTAATAATCAATACAATATAATTAATTGTATACGAATTTTAGGGATCTGAGTGTTATGGAGCTAGAGAGTATTTAATTTGATAATTGATTATATTAATTAGCAATAATTGAAGCTCAGCTCCTAATTTGAACATGACCTGCTTCTCTGGCATCAAACACCTACAGGAGCATTCGAATCTTCAAGTACTAAACCCACATATATATATATGTGCATACACACAATCAGTCAATCACGTGTATAGCTATGCTAAATTAAGCTAAACATTGTGATTAGATTCTTTATATATATATATATATATATTTTCTAATAAGGTGCAAATCAATATGCAAACTGCAAACTTGTGAAAGATTGCACCGTAAATATTACATGATTACAATCTTCACAAGTTCGCAGTTCGCATGTTAAGGTTGGTTCTCGCCTATATATATATATATATATATATATATATATATATATATATATATATATATATATATTTATTGTGTATGTGTGTGGGGGAGGGGATCTGAAGTAGTGTATGCATACATGCAGATGAAGCACAGATCATTCCTATGTATCACTGTCGGTCCATATAACAAAACGCGTTCATATATTAAAATAGATGGAACTTTCTTCTATGTTGAACTAAACATTGTATAATGTGTATTAATGTGTTTTATATAGATGGGGGTCTATTGAGTTATAGGGTATCAGGGCAGCTTAATTAACCCAACAATTTAAAAGCTTAGCGTATTAAGGATTAGCATTCTAAATGACTAGCGACTCGGATTTACTATAAATATCAAATTGGTTTACTATTAAGCTAGATCTTCTCCATCTTCTACATCTCATTTTATACACATTGTACTGTACTAGTTTATTACTAACTGAAGCTATCTTTAAGTAACAAGGAAATACATAGGCTAGCTTTTGACTTTTATAGGACTAACAATTATTGATCTTACATTTTTAGAAATGTTTCGAAGAATGGTTGAACATATGGAGATATAGTTATTGACGGTAAATAAGCTATCGGAATAATTATATAATAAAGTAGTTTTGTTATAGTTTTGTCATTGATGAGGGCGGTGATGTAAATGAGTGCATGAGCTCTTGTAACGTTCCACCTGCTCTGCTCTTAGCGATTATTGTTTGACTGCCTTAACTGCTTTTGATGGGTCAAATACCATGCCTAATTATATATCCTATTAATTATATATTTTAATACTTTAGCTTTACTCATCGGAATATGTTGAAGCACACCCCAAACTTGATTTGCTGTTGTCTACATATATAGTGTACTGTTGGGCTTAATTATTAGTTGAAATAGCAATAATTTAATTAAATAATTGTTTAGGGACAAGGCATGTTTGTTTGCTCAATTTGGTATGATTCTTCATTGATCTATCATCCATGACCATTGAAAACCATTTAAAAAAGAAGTATTTTAGCAAGAAAATATGTTCATTATATTAATTAAAGCAGCCACCGCAGCATTATAAAAATCAGTTTGTTCCACTACAAAAAGGATGATTGAGTGAGTAAAGCATGATTCTCATATCAGAAAGGATCGCATAGGATTTTCTAATGTGGTTTACCTGCTTACCTCTCTTATATGATTTATAAGTTATTATACAATAATAACTTATAAATATAAATGTATACTCTCATATAATGGTTACAATTTTCCTCGTCATCCAAAAAAAAAAAAAAAATTTAAATTTAAATTTTTTTATTGCTAATCTAAATTAATTAAAGAAGTCGGGAATATATGCAAGTGCAAGTGCTAGGGTGTTGGGTGGTCATCTAAGGTGGCATTTGATCATTTATTTATGCAATAAGGAAATGCCGTTATGTCATATGAAAATAAATTAAAGGTATTTTTGGTCATGAGTTTTAACAAATCATGATGTATATATTAGTCTCTTTATTAATTTTGTAAAGATGTTGATTATCTATTATTTGAATTTTTGTGATTAGTTGAGATGAGATTCTATTTTTACTAGTTCCTTCCTTTCTAATTAGGTAAAAGTTAAAATAAGTTTTTCAGTGACTAATCATCAATCATCATGTTTAAAAAACAACATTATTTGAAGTGTATAGTGAAAAACTTTCATTTCTTGACCAAATAAAGTTTGAGCTGAGCATTACTTTTCTTTGCATTGCACCCTCACACCTTCCATGGAGTCATTTTCAAATTTAGGTGAACATGGATTTCACAATGCAACTTGAGTTTGTCGTTCACTTACAAAGTAGAAAGCTTAGCTTAGCTTAGCTTAGCTTTTAGGTCCCTCCCAACAACCAAAACTTCCATTCAAAATTGAGCAAAGCTCAAACACAAAAAAGCTAAGAAGTTGTTGATGAGCACATGTAGACAAATGGATGGTTGGTATACACATAGACAGCCTAATTGTCACAAAGTATCATATATATATAAGTTTATAGAGTAGAGATTAGAGAATGTGTATATCATTTGAGATGATTTCATATCATGTTAATTAGGGTATTTCTTTTTATTTTTTAGGAACGACAGAGAAAATGACACTGCATGCACCCCAAAAAAAGTCAAGTAGCTAGCAATGGATTATTCTTTATCTTAGAGCACACAATTCATCTTCAATAAGTAATTCTTGAACTAAAATCAGAGGGCAACCGATCGAGCAATCAAAAACCTTAATCATGTGGGAATGCAATTAATATATAGGTGTGACAAGAAAACATGTTGTGCATGCATTCGCTATAAGAAATGCATGCAAGGCATGCATACACAAGTTCATTACTTTGCGTGCAAGACATGTCCAAAATTTTATTGTATGTCATGCATAGATGTAAAGTAGTTTCGTACATAAATTTGTCACACAATGTATACCATTATAAGTCATGCGTTATGCATAATATTTTTGTGACGAAAAGTATTATGTGTGTGTGGCCTTTATATATGCAAGCTTATTAAAATGTTATAATATTAAAATATCATGAGAAATTAAAATTCTTCATGATCTACCAATTCCTACGAAGCATATATTCACTATCACACTATCACCTTCATATCCCTCCACACGTAAAATTAACTATTGCTCACAGAGTCCCCAATATAGTCAATGCATGCATGGACTATTAAGCTATATAATGGCCATAAATTTCTCTTTATATTTCCAAAATTCCTATCCACCTTTCACACCAAATGTCTTCATTAATTGTTTTGACAAGTACTACATTCATTCAAATGGGTAATCAATCATCAAACCATAATTTATAAAACAAAATAAATAAGTTTTGTGTAAAAAGTAAAAACGTCTCATTTGGAATATGTGTTTTCTTTTTTAGGTAATTAAAATGTTATATACTTTTTTTTTGGAAACAAAAGGCGAAGTTCCTTACCCTAAGGCCCCACACCTCAACCCTACAGGCCGGAATTGTGGATGAGTTAAATCACGGTGACTTAGGGATCCCTTAGGTATATATGTAGGAGGACCAGTGTCTGATGTTCACAATGAGCCACCCACAAAACGGTGAAACTCCCACAATGTAGAATGTAATATTTTTCTATAGACCCATAAAAACCCATAAAAAGTATTACAATTTATTTAATTAAAATACATTAAACACTCGTGTGATCGAAATGGTCTTACATAAGTCCAGCTAAAAAACTACGAACAGTGGGAATAACCCCTAGTTGAGTTGGTTAGGTAGTTGTCTTGGTAACTATAATGTTTCAAGTTTGACTCATCGTGCTTGTTGCCTATTGATCTTCTTAATTTGATTCAGTTAGTTATGAATAACCTAAAATCTAAACTATTCACATTTTTATAGTCATTTACCGATTAGGGTCACAACTCACAAGTCATGATTAAGTGTACTCGATTATCAAGTAAATATACTATACGTCTACGCGTGAAATATATATAGTTAGAACGACCGCAGATTAAAAAAATTGCACGCTATGTATAGTCAGTAGTAACATGCATTTTGGTCAAGACATTAAGCTTGCTAGGGAATTCATTTTTGTGCGATTACAACGTCAAAATCTCGCTTTTTGACCAAATATATGATGCAGAATTTTTGCAGACAAAATTGTTAATCAACCAAGACTTGGACATACATGTTTTTCTCCATTCATATCAAACCTTTACAAAGAGCCTTCACACATAAATTGGCACGCCACCTAACAAGTCCAAGTGGTATTTACATTTCGCATGATAAGAGTAATAAGACTCAAGGGTGTGTTTGAAAATTCGGAAAAATAATTTTTGAAAATTACTTTTCGGATTTCTAGTGTTTGGCAATAGGGGCGAAAATAAGGTAACTAAAAATGTGCTCTTAATCAATGAAAAATGGGTATGTTTTTAAGAAAATGACTTTTCTTTTTTTGGAAAGTCATTTTCCAAATCTCTCTACCACGCCTCTACTGCTTCTCTCTACCAGATCAAGCCCTGCCCTCTATCACGCTTTTGTTGCTCTACTAGAACAAGCTACCGGAAACCAGTCTCGCTGACTAGTTTCCGATGCGACACTAGTCTGGCCGAATGATTTTCGATGGGTGATTTTACGATCGCGGTTCTTGTTTAGAAATCTGGAAATTGGTTTTTTTTTTTTGGTTTTTTTTTTTTAATTTAAAAATAATATTATTTTCAATATTATTATAATTTTTTTATATTCTAAATAAAATGTTTAAAATGTTTAATTATACACTTATATTCATTTTTCAGAAAATAAACCAAAAAAAATAAAGACATTTTTCTGTTGTGCATCGGGGAAAGGAAAATGTATACATTTTCCTCTTTCTAAATGGACCATAAAAGTAATATATTATTCATCAAAATTAAATCCTCTCATTTTTCACTAGTTTAACAGAAACCATTTAATTTCTTCTTCTTTTTTTTTTTTGGGGGGGGGGGGGGGGGGGGGTTGTGGGGGCGGACAAACAAGCAAACACCACTCCCAAAAAAACAATAAAAAATAGTTAATTTTAGTCTCTAATTTATATAGTATTATTGTCAAAACTAATTCTTTTACTTTAAAACGGTCATAGTTGTAATGCTCTACCTTTTATGACTGTATCAATATAATTTTGATCCTTCGGAACCGTTAATTTTGATTTTTTTTTTTTTTTTTGTAAATTTACCAAATAATTAAAAACTAAATTGATATATCATTATTAAATAGTACGAGAGGGAATAACTCTTCTAAAGGGCAAAGCTATGGATGGAGTAGAATCTCATCAAGCGATGCAGATGCCAATATTTGTTTTTAATTTTTTGTTTTTTTTTTTGTTTTAGTTACGAAGAAAACTTTGACAGTCATTATTCGAGAGTGTACATTTAATAAACACTGCTCTTTTGTAATAACACACAAATCATATAATAAGAAAGGAAAATTGAATTAGGAATTGAGATTTCATTTTTAATTCAATAAATTGAAATTGAGTCATGCTAAATTTTTCTATTAAATGTAAGCCATTTTTATGTAGTTTTAGATTTTTGGGGGGGAAAAAAAAAAAAAACTGACTCGGACTCTTTTGACCCTTAAAATTATATTGACACAATCTTATTGGAAAAATTGGCAAATTGGCATAGTAATTAACGCCAAAGATTTATTCATTTTCATGCACGTACATACGTTCATCACCGTGCATACACAAACGGTCGCAAATCTACGTGGAAGTTTCAAGAATGTGACGTGTCAATCCCACCCACCCCCCCCCCCCCAAATGAGAGAAAGCAAAGTTTGTTTCGTCTTTGCTCCCTCAATTTCCTCATAATTTATATGAAGTTCAGGGAATCATATGAAGTCATTTTCTTTTTATGCAGCGACAAAAGCCAATCTGGCAAGCACCAATTTATATTTCACTTCAATCATCCACCTACATAAGCTAAGGTTGTCATCATATATATATCCATCAAAGAATGGTCAATCAAATATACTTTTTATACTATAAGCTAGGTTACACGTTTGATTTTTATCAATTTTTTCAATCGCCATCGATCAATTTCGTCACAATAAATTTTGTAATGTAATTTTCAAATAGTAATTATGAATTTATCTTGTTATTAAACAAATATTGTCTATCATATATATCTAGGTTAATGTTTGTGTACCAAGCCAACCCTACTCTATATATAAGACACCTTTATGGTACAATAATCTACCTATAAGTTTGGCGCATTAATTAATTGCCCAAAATGAACTTTCATTTTATAATTAATAGGGTTAGAGGTAAAGATCCTAGTCATACATTATTTCATACAAATCGTACATGTAATTCAATAAAAAAAATCTGTACATTTTTTTTGGGGTAATGTATGATTGGATTTGGGAATCGAATTCATGACATTTTAAAATAAAATAATAGGTAAAATGGTAACCCTTCATAAAAAAATATAGGAAAAATGTTCAAATTAATCACCGAACTACCCACAAAAATGCATTTAGACCATCAAATTCAAAAAAGTGCAATTAAGTTTCTAAACTGATTAAAATTATGAAACTCGATTAAATTTGACATGTTCCTCTTATCATCACTGATGTGATTGTCATCTTTTAAAATTATTATTTTAATTTATTTTAATTGCACTTTTTTAAAAAAATATTATTGGCATTGGTTTGCCTTGAAAATATATAATGGTGTAATTTTCAATGGTCATAACCCATATTATGTGCCAATGTACTATGTTGTAGAAAAATAAAAGAGCCTAGCTAGGTCTATTTTCCACAGCTATGATTTTATGAAAGAAAAAATTAAAGTGGTACTCTCCTACTAAAGTTTGCCCCCTGAATATGATCGTTTAATTTTCCCAATAAGGGAAAAGTCATCCTCCTCATCATCTAATATTTGACACTAAATTAACCACTAAAAATTGAATTAGCTCCCAGCCTCCCACTCCCTTCTCAATAATAAAATAAAATATAAATATATTATTTATAGATCGATTCAATACTCGTAATAACTTCATTTAAATTCAAACATGATATAGATCCAATAGATACTGACAAGAATGACAATATTTCATATCAATTAATTTTAATATAAAAAAATACAAATTGTCAACCCAAAGAATAACATGCCAAAGAAAAATTAGTTAAAAACTTAAATATAATAAAGTAGAAAATATTGATTGGTGGGACTACAGTAATCTCCACCGGCTTGCAGCGCGAAAATGAAAAGCCGTTTTTTACAAGCGGCCCAATTTAGTCCATCCGGTCGGAATATTTTTGCGAGCCCGATATTCACGTCTCTCAAATCGATGCCAAGGGCTAAAAAAAATAAAAATTCCTTACCCACCCCCCACCTTGCCACCCAACCCCCAAAATTCCTTTCTTACACACATTACATATTCATTCATATTTTAGGAATAAATATTTTCGTAACAACTCAATCAAAATTGATTAGATAATGTCAAAATCTTGTGATCTAGTGACACCAAGTTACCCTCTCATGTGAGAGATTGTGGGCTTGAGGCTCGATAAAAGTGAATAAATTTATCTGTTATGAACAAATACTGCATTGTAACATAGTCAATAATAATTTAATAATGGCAAAATTTTATCTTGTGCTCAAATATTCCAAAATCACCCCTTAAGCAATTACCGAGATTTAAAAGGGCTTATAATTAAATACTAAGCAACGGAATTAGCTGCAGTATTATTTTTGGCTTTTTCAAATTTACCCCTAAATTCTCGATCTGGAAAAATCTTTAGGGTCGGAAATCTGAGTCTCCTTCACTTCTTCTCCGTCTCGGCGCATCTTTTTTGCTTCATCAAAGGTCACATCTATTTTCTCTCTCTATCGGGTGTCTCTTCTGGCGTTTATGTACATATATAATCTATATGTTTTGTATTTTTCTCGTTTATATCGCTGTCAGTGCGGTGGAGGGGGCCAATCCTTTGTGAGTTTGATCTCACAATTGGAATCCAATATATCGCGGGGATTTCGTTGAATTTATTTGGATGGGGAGGGGGCTGTGTAATCTGTGAGGTTTGGATGAAGTGAGGGTTTGGATGTGATCGAGAAATAGTGTTTGCCGTGTAACTATTGTGTAAATGCTCGTGGGAGGGGATCTAGGTTTGCGCGTTCTCGTGGCGGCGTTCCTGGTGTTGATAGGGCCACTGCTGGGCTTTCTGGTCCGCCGGAAATGGCAGCACGCGGTGGCCAGGAGGGAGGAGATCGACCGGCTTTTGGTTTTGGCTTCTGAGGAGGCTGCTAGGGCTGAGTTCGAGGCGGCTGCTGAGTACGGCTTTGAGTATAGCGGCTATAGCTTCGGCTCTGTGGTGGGGGATGAGGTGCCGGCTGCGGTTCCGGCGCCTGCTCCTGTATCTGCAACCTTGACATCTGTGCCAGTTGCGCGGCAACTGCCGTACGAATGTGCTCAGTGCTTTTCCCCGGCTTCTACGCGGTGCTCCCGGTGTAAAGCGGTTCGATACTGGTATGTTGATTTAGAACTCCAATTTCATACAACATCTGATTTTTTATTCACTATCTGGTGAACACCAATCATGAAACTTTACTTGTGCTCCTGATGCGTGTGCTCTCTAAGAAATTGCCTTTTTTATGAACTCTTATGACATTTGGAAGGTGATGATTATAGTGTTAATTCTTATCTTTCAATTTGAATTCAATAGTTGAGTAGGATGTGAATGCCAAATGATAATATCCACCTAAATAATTTGTCCATGGTAGGCTGGGGAGTTTTGGAAGGAAAGATCATATTATGCTTTTATGAGCATTGAGCAATGATGAATTTTCAGAGTATTTTTAGATCCCCACCTCTGGGAAGACAGTATTTATTATGGTGCACCACACACAAATTTATCTATAGCATGATCATGATGTTTGGTGGGATGGGCAATTTCCTTACTTGGTGTTGTATTAGTTGGCCATTTTTTAGGAATCTCACATATCATGTTCTAGCTACTTAGCAAAAGGCAGACAGAGAAATGTTCCTTGCATTGAATTAGTAATCCTTGCTATTGGAAATCAGAATAGTTAAGGAGGCTCTCATCCTTGTGCTTAATTATTGTTCTCCACAAGTATCTTCCCCGCCCCACCCCCCCAATAAGATGCTGTATTGGATTGGTTTAGTTTGTGCAGAATGTATCAGTAGGATCACAACAAGAAGCATACTGTCATTGTAGGTAGCTAAAGATCATTTTTCTTTTTTCTTTCCTAAGGTTAGGGCTATTTCTATTTTAAAATGAAGAACAGAAGAAGTAACATTTGGTCAAAGACTCAAAATAGGAACTGCAAACCTGTTGACAAATATAAATTGCACAGCTGTGTATTTGTTCTCTTATGTTCAGCACTTACTATGTCCATGCTGTATTACTTTCCTTTTTTTCCCCCTGGTGTTCTTAATTAAAAATGAATGTTTCAGTTCCGGTAAATGTCAAATCATCCATTGGAGACTGGGCCACAAAGATGAGTGCCATCCACCTGTCAACAACAATCATGACAGTTATGGTAAAGGAGCCAATGATTTTAAGGTGTTTAGGCAAGAAGCAAATGAAGGTTATGCTGAAGGAATTGAAACTGAAGAGAGGAACATTCCTGGATCAATTGATGCATCTTTTGCAGAGCCTACATGTTCTGAACCCAGTATCTCTGGGGCAGAAAACACAGAAGATGTTATGGAAGGGAAACATCTCACAGATGATGGAACTACAAACTCAGACTCTGAGTTTTCACCTCATTCATTTTCAACTTCCACTGCTTCTAGTGAATCCTTTTCCAGCACATCCATCAGTGATGATTCAGATGGTTTTGACAAATCTGTTGGTGCTGGTTCTGGTCACACAAAAACTTTTCCAACCAACTCAGATCATAAGCCACAATTTCTGGAGCAATCTACAGTGATCAGTTCTGTAAATGTTGTCTCTTCAAGTAAATCTGGTCATGTGAATCCCAGTGCTGATAAGAATACAAAATCAAAGTCTTCAAATTCAACAGTATCAAGTGTTAATGGATCTAGTGAGTCTTCAGTATCGGTGTCATCTATACCCTCTTCTGGCTTTTGGGAAGGAACTGCTCACTACAGTAGATCTAAAGTGAATGTAGTGGATGATGTTTCTCATCCTGATTCTGAAGATGTTATTGCCTTCAATGTTTCAGATTCTCGGTTGCCCACAAACCGTACTTCTGAAATGGCTAGAACTACAGGTCCCAGTGTGGATGAACAAGGCCCAAAAGCAAAACCAAGTGATGCAGCCCAGCTCTTACAAGTTAAAGATAATGTAGACTTGAAAAGGCCTTCATTGAGACCCGAATCTCATAATACTATTGATCTCAATAAGGCCAGTGTCAGAAGTACATCAAGTTATAAGGAATCTAGACGCTCTTTATCTACCGCTTCCGATGCTTGTAAAGTGGAGCATTTAGCGAATAATGACACATTGAAAGTCAATACCCCACCAAAAGCATCTGATAAGAGCATTGAAGGCTTGAAGAATGTTTCACAACCTCCAAAAGCCAGACAAGTTGAATCTCTTTCTACAAAGGCTCCTGATGGTCATCCATCTTCTAATAATAGAAGACATGATTTTCAAGGTGCGAAGTCTGCAAAGATTGATAGTGCACAAGTTACTGCTTGCTCATCAGATTCTGGAGGTGATTCACAAAGTTCTAAGAGTGGCTTAAAATCATCAGTGTCTAAAGTTGTTGACCAACTCAAAGCTTCAAAGTCACGGCATAATTCCTTAGGAGCCTGGAGTGAGATTGGAGGAAGATACAATAATAAGGTTCAACTTCATGCTTTGCACTGTATTTTCAATTTGTATGGATATGGTCTAGGGTGTCAAGCATTTTATTAATTACTTCATTTTTTTTTTTGAAACCTAATTACTTCATTCTTGACAGGGTCTATTTCCATATGAGTTGTTTGTGAAGCTTTTTAACATGAAAAAGGTTGAATTACGTCCATTTGGGCTCACAAATTGTGGGAACAGGTATGTAGAGCTAAGATAGATCGTTTGCTCATCATGCTTTATTTTGACTATCCATTTAACATATTCATTACATTCTAGACTAGCTAATCAAAGATACTCTGTATAATTTATGAGATCCCATAGAGCATAAATTTCTTTTATGAATTTCCATCCACCATTGTTTCTTTTTGGCTTAATCATTCCTCAGCAATATTGCATCTTTCTTTTGATTGTGCTAGCTCATCGCTTTTATTTATTGTAACTTTGTCCAATAATGCATGATTAGACATATGCTGACAAAAATTATCATATTTCCAATTTAATACCAGTGAGCTGCTATTGGTTGTTACCAATGTGTGTATTTTTAACAATCCGAACTTCACTCTAATAGAGAAAGCTTTAAGTGTTGACTTTTTTGGGTTTTACAAATGCATGACTTTTATTTAATATCCTGCAGTTGTTATGCTAATGCTGTCCTTCAGTGCCTGGCGTTTACTCCACCATTCACGGCTTACTTCCTTCAAGGCTTCCATTCAAAAGGATGTATGTTTCTTAGTACTGTAATAATTTTATGCAATTGGTTTTTGAATCTTATTCTCTCATTAAAAGAAAAGTGATCCTGTCTTGTTTTCATATTCTTGTAACTCCTACTTGTTTCTCCCTCCCCTTTGTTAGGTGCAAAGAAAGATTGGTGTTTCAACTGTGAATTTGAGAGTTTAGTTCTAAAAGCAAAGAATGGGAATTCTCCGCTCTCCCCTATCCGGATAATTTCCCATTTGGAGAATATTGGGAGCAGTCTTGGTAATGGGAGAGAAGAAGATGCTCATGAATTTCTCAGGTGAGCTTACTTTTACAGCCTTTGAGATTCATTCACTTTACTCCTCCAAATGCTCTTGCATAGTTGACTCATTGATTTTGTAGGTATGTCATTGAGACCATGCAATCTGTTTGCTTAAAGGAAGCAGGTGTCCGTACATCATGCTCTTTGGAAGAGCAGACAAGTCTCATTGGGCTTACATTTGGGGGCTTCCTTCGTTCAAAGGTAATCTGTGGTCTTTTAGGAGCTTGCTAAGATTTTGATTTATGATCTCCATAGAAATTCCTTCCTGGTAAATTAATGATATAATTTGCAGATTGAGTGCATGAGGTGTGGAGGCAAATCTGAGAGGCATGAAAGAATAATGGACCTTACAGTTGAAATTGATGGAGATATTGCAAGCTTGGAAGGAGCTTTAAAACAATTCACACGTACTGAGATTCTAGATGGTGAAAACAAGTACCATTGCAGCAGGTAGTCTAGTTTAGTTTCTCAGAGTATCTTTAATGCATTTCTCTCATGTTGTCATAACTTTTCCTGTAAATATCCGATCTCTTTCCGTGGAATTATAATTTTGTTTTTATCAATTCATTTTGACATTTTTTTTCATGTGCTCTAATGTGCTTCACCCACCCCAACCCCCCCTCATCCCTCACAACCCAAGTTTTTTAAATCATGTATTAAATGTCCACTTAAATTTTAAGTCTATTTAAGATGAAATTTTCAAGAGTGTAACCAGTGCAACTGTGGTTTCTGACTAATCTGCCTAGAACTTTTCTTGGTTGTTTCTGAAGTGGTGCATTATATTCTTGTGATTTAATTCTGTGACTGTTTGTGTTACTGATATGATTTGGATACATCTAACTATAATTGAATTATCTTATCAGATGCAAATCATATGAGAAAGCCCGGAAGAAGTTGAAAATATTGGAGGCCCCTAATGTCCTCACTATTGCATTAAAGAGATTTCAGGTAACACCTTGAATAAACTTTTCCTTTTTTCTTTTCCCTTACTACTGCTCACTCACTTTTTTCCCTATGCAGTCGGGTAAATTTGGGAAGCTCACCAAGACAATAACATTTCCCGAGTTTTTGAATCTGGCCCTCTATATGAGTGGAACAAGTGATAAATCACCAATATATCAGCTTTATGGAGTTATTGAACATGAGGACGTCATGAATGCTGCCTTTTCTGGGCACTATGTGTGCTATGTCAAGAATTTTCAAAATAAGTGGTTCAAGGTCAATGACAGCAAGGTATGTTGTTTATCCTTGAAACATCAAAGTTAACTAAATAGAGTGGAAAGAATGCCTGTAGAACTGTGAATGAATAGAACTGTGACCTGCAGTCAAATTATCCTGAATTTAGCACAAGAGCCTGTTTGACTTATTATTATTCATGCTCTCGACCTCACTCTCTTATCTCTTGCCTTTTACATGGTCGTAGGTAAAACCTGTGGAAGTTGAGAGCGTCTTGTCAAAGGGAGCATATATGCTTCTCTACTCAAGGTAAATTCTTTCTCTCCTTTATGTTGAAGCCTCTGTTTCTGATCAGTGGAGTTATTGTCTCACTTGATTTTATTTTGTTAGGGTCTCTCCACGTGCCCCAAAATTAATAAGGAGTTTGACTTCTCATGATCCAAGGGGACAGAAAAATGCAAATTGTAAATCAAGTTCTCACACAAATTCATGGGATCTCTCTAAAGGTGATTCCAGAAATGGCCCAGCATGTAGGGAATGCTTCAATTCTGTTCAAGCGAGTTCCTGGCCACGAAATCCGACAATATTCGAGGACTCATCCAGTGACAACTCATCATCTCTTTTCTCCGAAGGCGGTTCTTCTAGCACGGACAGCAGCTACAGGGATTCAATAAGCGCAGAGGATATTGCAGATCAAATATTTGGTGATCATGGAGGCGCCTGTTGGAATAGCCCTTGGAGGATATCCACTGATTCCGACACATCTTCATCCTCGTCCTCTCCTTCTCCATTGTATTCAAGGCATTCACGCCTCTCTAACATGGGGCATTACGCATCAGGCTATCCCGAGACGAGTGGATATACAGATTCAGCCGTCGAGGATCAGGGATTTTGGACAGGAACATGTGATCACGAGGCATCGAAAAGCAAAGGAAGTATTCCCGCCTCATTCAGTCCGGATTCAGCCAAACCGTGTAGACATTTAGGTGGTAGTAATAGTAGTAGTAGCGGCGCCCAGAGGTTAGGATCGGATAAACCTTTCGGAACCATGAAATATAGATGAGGTAAACCCCCAATTTGAACATCATACAATTAAGTTTTGGTATTGTAAAGTGGTAAATAAACTTTGATGAGTTGTAGAGTTGGGGGTTAGAGGTTGGGTGTACTTCTTGGGCCGTGATAAGAAAGAAACCGGCCATAATTTTGTCACTCTTCCCCTTGTATTTCTAGGGAGTAACATATATAATATTTATATATATAAAATATATATAGTTTTTAACATGAATATAAAATATGAATTACTGTTCCAAATAGATCTTTGCTCAAATGGCTTCTAATTATAACTATGGTAGTAGCCTATGTGAATAGAGTCCAAAAGCAGTAGGCATGCTCGAATTCCCCTTTCCAAAAAGGAAAGATTAGCACTGAATCTTCCCCACCAAGACGAATACAATCTTTCCTTTTTCATCTATTGATAAAGAGGAATGTCGTGATGACACAACATCACAATCTTATTGTACTATCCTTTTGTGCTTCCCTAACTTAGTCTATTTCCTCCCATAATAATATTGCAAGATGAATAAGAGGTTTTTATTTAAAATTTACTTCCAACAATAAGGTGGAATTTAATTTCTGTTTCAAACGAGCAATAATCATCAACTTGAACGGCTGAACTAGACAATTATGTATGTATTATTATAATCAGTATCACATCTATAGTAACTTGATAAACTATAATTTTTTTCTCTTTTCTTTTCTTCTTCCAATAGAATCAAAACGTATAGCTGAAGCAAACGATAAAAATGCTGGAAGTTAAGATGATGTATTTATCGGGACAAGACTATTCATATAGTTTTAACTCTAATGGGGGAAATTTCTAATGGTTGGGACCCACTTTCCAGCTGCTGTTGCCATTGAAGAGTATAAAGCTTTCATCCAAAATTAGGGTTGTTTTGTCATTTTTGGATCTCAATTATTCATCCATATCAAAAAGTCGTCAAATTATTACTCCATACGTCAACATATGACATCAGTATGTATCTCGTCATTTTACGTTTTAACATGGATCGGAGTTAGCTAGAATTAATGGGTTGTTGTATATATCACAAAGACTTAAAAGGATATTTTTAACCACCCACTCACCTAGTAAAGGTCTCCTAAAATAGTGTAAAAAGACCTTGGTTCAATTATCAGAATATAATCACATTTATGTAAGATCGTCGGAAACGAGTCGAATTGAGTTAAGTTAACTATTACACTTTCTTTATTTATAATTTTTAAAAAATATATAATAAAATCTTTCCATTATCTGCTGCTGCAAATGAAGCCAAATCAAGTCATTTCTTATCTCTGTCATTCGTCATTTCTTCGCAGCACCCATGCAAAGACATGACACCATCTCTAAAACTCCCCCCCGCTTTCACATTCTCCAACATCTATCTCTCCTCACTCCCCCTTCCAATTTTCTTCTACACATTTTCCAAACACTTCTCAATTTTCCACATCATTGCATCGTACTAATTTTTATTTTTCTATTTAACCATTAATTATAAATAGTTTTGAAAAATTTTCATACGAAATAATAAGAACAAGCATATTTAGAAGAATTTAAATCATGGTCCCTCTCAACTGTCAATATAATTTATAGTTTTAATTTCAACTAATTCGATCGATCATCGAATTGTTTAAAATTTCGTCAATTAAACTTTTTCGATGATAAAATCGAAGAAATTTTTAAAATGGAAAGATTGCCATTTTGGTTTTTTTCGAAGGGTTTTACTCTAACAGTCTAACATCCTTGCCTTGTCACATCCCTAATCTAAAAATAAGTAAAAAATTATCAAATAATAACTATTAACTCAATAATAAAATGATAACTATTTCAAACCATATATCCAACCAGTACATTAATTTGTTTGTAGGTTTTAATAAATTTAAATGCAAATATTCAAACTAGCAAGAAGATAACCATTCCGAGCCATATATATCTAAGTTACTAGACATAACCAAAAGTAGATACTTTTAAGATACAAACTCAAGACTTAAAAAGTCAAGCTAAAACTAAACAAGCAAGAAACCAAAACCCAATACTAGCTTATCCACGGCCAAATTAAACATGGGCGGCGCATTTTAGTAGGGTGGCGGAGCCTGTCTAGCCGTTGGCGCCCATATCACATCCGACGCCGCCATTTGACAGTTAAACGTCGACGATAGCCCCCGCGGCTCCTCCGCTGCCGCCGCAGCGCCTCCACTCTCCTCCCCGCCGGAAGACTGTAGGCAGCCCTCATTTCCACCGCCACAATTCTTGCCCTCCTCATCCACCGCCGGCAGCCTGTGATGCAAAGGATTGTTGAAGGTGGCGGCGATCAGGTACACCGGCCCCGCCGTGGTCAACGGTCCCACCACCGGCCCACCCACCACCTATTAAATAGTGAAGGAAAAGAGTGTATGTTCATTAACAGGGAGAAACCAATTTTGAGCATAAATAATATATAAACACAAATGTGTACCAAACTATCAGACTTTTAGTTGAAATGGAGTACAACTATTAGTTTAGACTTTTAGTTGAGAATGAGTGCATGCTTCAATTTAGTATCAGAATTATGCCAAAAGTCATTAGTTCCAGAGAAAATATAACTAACTAGACTAAATCATACAAATATTATTCCTTAATACCACCTGCCCCTGCGGTCCGGCTAATGCTATCGTGAAATCTTCGGGTCTCGAACTAACGGCAGAGAAATTCACGTTTGGGTTCAGAATCGTAGCGGAAAGAGAGAGAATATCGAAACGGCCGTGGAAGATAATGTTGGGCCCGGGCGCGGTGGAGGGCTGCCGGAGCGTGACGTCAGAAACCGTACCCGACCCGCTCAGGACACAAATCCCCATATCCCGTTTCCGGCAAAACCTAGTAACGGAACCGATCAAGTCAACCCCGCCGGGAAATTCGAGCACGTAAGGGCTCATGGAAGGCCCGGCGTCGAGAGTTATCACCACCGGCGGCTTCGGCTTGTTCTTCGACCCCGGCGGCCGGCCGCGGGGCCGCCGGGAAATCTCGATGCTCGCCCCGTCGTTAACAGCTGAAATCGGTTGCGGAGCGACCACGAGTTCACTGTTCTTATTATCATCACCTTCTTCGGAAGATTTCGATTCCGGCCCGCCGCCGGCGACTTGGAAAGCGAGTTCCGGCTGAAGCTGCCGGAGATCGTAGTGGTGGCTTTGGAACTTGTGGCTGCTTTGATCGAGCTTTGCAAACATACCTTTCATTCCTTAAACTCTTCTTTCTCTCTCTATATCACTATATATATAGATATACACACATATATAATACGAGTAATAAAATAAAAGCAGATAAGGAAACGGATCAAGAGAGAGAAAATATGGATGGGATGATGGAAGAAAGTAGGCAGGAAGATGAAATGAGTTTTATGATATTTTCTGGGTTCGAGAAGAAGGGTAAAACCGTAAATGCGCGAGTATGGAATATGTGAGAGAGAGATGGATTGCGGCAGAGGCGGACACGTGGAAGCGCTTGGAAGCCAGGTAGTCTGACGGCGTCGTTGGTTAGTGTGCCCGCTTGCGTGTTGGGCCGGACTACGTGCTGGCCCATTTCCAGAATGAAGCCCATTTCGCCTTCAAGTGAAACGGCCTAGTCTAGTCTACTAGTGCTTTGAGGATTGCTATAAGTTGAAATGGGCTTTTAACTTTTAAGACCTCTGTGGGTAAATGGGCTTTAAGTTGTTCAAAATATCTGGGCCCATATGGTTTTAATGTGATCCGACTTGGTCACACTACTTTTTTTGTCAGACCACGAGGTGTCTTTAGTAGGCCTTAACTGTAGAAGACACATTTAAACTCGTATCATACTCAAATTAATCATCGTTCGCATTGGATCGACCCAATTAAAGGGCAAAGTGCTGGTCAGATTAGTTTTTTTCATACGAGAGGGGCTCGGACTCCCGACTTTTATTTTAAGTGACGAAAGTGCACGACCACACAAGTCAACCAAACTGGGTCACTGTTACTACTGAACGTTGATTATTTTCCCTAGGTAAATCAAGACAAATCTTGATGCTATACCACTAAATTCCAAAGCTTTTGTCGGTAAGAAAAAAGCACTTTTGAACTATGACGTCCAACAAGGCAGTCAATATATGTATTTATAACGTGTAGATAACGAAAATAGACAAATCATAGGATCATAAATTCTTTGAAAAATATCTAATTTATAATTGTATTTGTGAAATGTGATAAGCATAAAGCATGTAGTATATATACGTGATACGTCACAGTCATAACAGCCAACAGCTTTGGCCGCCCTATCTGTACGGCCATGTTGTTGTCCACATAATATGGCAAACAAAATTCCACTCTGATCTCCCACCATTACTACACAAATTTTCATTTACAAAAAGAAAAAAATTTAAAAATTACAATCTTTATATAAAAGTGTACACCAAATGAAACCCGTTTTATAACTTTAACCAATAAATGACTATAAAATGACTCATAAATTAAACAGTTTTCAGAGGAGTTGAATTTGAACATTACTACACAAACTGATATCCACTACTCCCGGGTGAATTAATGCATGTATATATGCACTCTGCACTTCTTTCCAACCGTCAGATAAATACATTCTACAGTGTTTAAAACTCTGGGCTATACCAAAAAAAAAAAAAAAGAAAAAAAAAAGAAGCAAAAATACAACAATAAATGCTACTCTTTTGTACGTGCTAATACTTAGGTTAATTATTGCTCCCCCATTATACAACATAAAAGCATACAGTACATATCTTATCCAGAAACCTGCCCTCTATATTCATATTTGATGTTTTTGGTTGTTCATTGATTGTTCTGTCAAATTCATAATAAATTGCTAGTAATACTTAGAGATATGATATAGTACGTGTACTCATAGTTTTTTTATTTGACAGCTAACTAATCATAAATCATAATATATAGATTAACCACGAGCTCAAGATTAAATTGGTAATTTTTTTGATACGAGAATTATATATGTTTCATCTGTTTTCGAGCTATATATTTATTTATCCATGTATATTATTAAGCAAATTCCACAGTATTGGGAAAAAATGGTATATGACTAAATGTATGTATATCCAGATAAGGTGGAGGGTTTCATATATTTGCTATATAAAGTAAAGAAGACTTTCCTTTTCTTGAGTCTTGACTAGTACACTAGTGGTAATAAAAAATTTGAAAAAAATATATATTATATTTCCCTCACAGTGGCTCTCACTGTCCACTTTCTCTCTCTTTCTACTTTGAGGGATAAAGAGCAGTGAGTTTCCCAAAAGAGGGAAAAATAAAACTATCATTTCCATCCCCAGAAGGTGAAGGCATCCCATCACTCCCGAGAAGGCCACAGGCCAGTTATCCAAACACAACAAAACAGCGAACTATTCACTCCCAGGTTCGCACGTTTGGTTAAAACTATTGGTCGGATTGTTTGTAAACTCCGATCTGTTCTAGGCATGGAGTGTGTGAATTTTTTAAATTTTTTTTTTTTTTTCTGTTCTTCTGGCTAGGGTTTCATCTAGCTTTCAACAGACACTACTGCATTTCGTGTAAAAATTTGTCTGATCGATTTAAGCTCCGGTCGGATCTACGTTGTTGTTTCGTGTTTTTGTAGTTAAGGTTTAAGGCGCGTGTTCCGAAGTTGACCGGAGAGTTGCTAAATACTCCGTAATTAAGATTTTTTGTTTTTGTGTAAATCTTAGGTTTGTTTGTTGTGCAGATTAGAATATGGCGAGGGAGAAGATAAAGATAAAGAAGATCGATAACATAACGGCGCGTCAAGTGACTTTCTCGAAGAGGAGAAGAGGGCTTTTCAAGAAGGCGGAGGAGCTGGCGGTGCTGTGCGACGCCGACGTCGCTCTCATCGTCTTCTCCGCCACCGGAAAGCTTTTCGAGTTCGCCAGCTCTAAGTAATCTCACATATTTCTCTCAACTTTTAATTAATTTCTTCTTCATCATCATTATATTTATTCCTTTTCCTTGCTATATATATAGTATACTCAAGTATAAAGCTATATAGCTATATATATGACATACATATATCACTTCTTGTATGTCATATCAATCATAGAAAAGGAGGTTTACAGAAGTAAATATAGTTGTGATCTGATATGCTTTCTTGAAATGGTAAATTATAAAATAAAATGGAGGTATCAATTTAATTTGCAACTAAAAGAATATTATATTCGCAATAACATAATTTCTTTCGTACAACAACAGTAGATCACTAGTTACACCTAATTTATTTTGTGAATAATGAAATAATAAAAATATTTTTTTTTCTATAGCATGAAAGATATTCTTGGAAAGTACAAACTACATTCGAGCAATCTCGACCAAGCAACCCAACCTTCTCTTGAACTTCAGGTATCACACATATCCTGCAAGCTAAGTTTATTCTATTTAGAGAAAATTCGTTTTACCACTTTAGTTGTGTTTACTTCAATTTTTCTGTTTTCGGATAGATTCTATGGTATTTTAGATTAGAGAGCCAATAGAATTCTATTACTATACATATAATGTTTTTTTTTTGATAACTATAATGTTTTATTATTAAATTTCCTAAAATATGTTTTGCTGAATTTAGCTAGAGAATAGCCTTCATGTGAGATTAAGCAAGGAGGTTGCTGACAAGACTCGTGAGCTTAGGTATAAATTACATGCATAATATACTTTAATTTTATGCCCAGTTTATTGTTCCTAAACATAATTAATTTCCATAATACAATACCCAAATGCAAGGGATTTATTAAAATTATGACAAACAGACAGATGAAGGGTGAGGAGCTTCAAGGATTAAGCTTAGAGGAACTACAAAAATTGGAAAAAAGGCTTGAAAATGGACTAACACGTGTGCTGGAGACTAAGGTCTATTTGCTTGTTTTCTTTGGAATGAGTTTAATTTGGATATATATATATATATATATATATATATATATATATATATATATATATATATATATATATATATATATATATATATTATCAGCTACCTCAATTAGCTACAACTTATTTGTTTTAGGGTGAACGAGTTGTGACCGAGATTGCTACTCTTCAAAGGAAGGTTTGTTATATGCACCATAACTTATTTAGTATTTACCACTTTAGTATTAATAGAAGGGGAAATACAATTGTTCATAGGAAAGTCTATAGACTAATATATGGTACAATATATGATCATAAAAGTTCAGTTCAATGCAAGAAACTTCTATTTATACTACACATGCATAATAGCAGAATTTGAAGATCGAGTAACTAGGCCAGACTAATATTTTTAACCAAAAATTTTCACCATTTGATGTGGCAATATATGATTCGTATTTGATTAATAAGTAGTCGGGTAAGGTTAGCAATTCACCTTAAACAATAAATAAAAAAGAGTTTTATTGCATATGGTTGAGGATTTTTGTGAAACATTTTGGTCCCACTTTATCCTTCATATATAGGTAGTCATATGCTAAAGGTTCCCCATGCATGGCCTTGTCTAATGCATTGGGTGCATATGTTTAAGCATATATGCCTAACAAAGATGGGGTCAATTATTGGCAACAAATGAATATAAAAAGTTTGACAAGTTATTTTAGTCACACATTATATTTTGCTAACTTTAGTAACTTACACTATATTTACAATGATTTTATTCCTTGTTTAATTTCTTGCCATATCTGCAGGGTGCAGAGCTGATGAAGGAGAATAAACAACTGAAAGAGAAAGTAACACTAATTATATTGTTTAATTCTGTGTCATATATCTTCATCTGATCTAACCAGCTTGATTAGTGTGAATGACCGTGCACTCTCGTCCCTCAAAAGAGGTCGAGAGTTCGAACCCATACTGGTATGGAAAAACCAATCTGGCCAGTACTTTGCCCTTAATTGGACCGGCCAGGTGATACAGGGTTAAAGATGATTCCTACAGTTAGGATCTGCTCAGGATACTTCCTGTATGACAAAAATATATATATATATATCTCCCAGCTTGATTGATAATCATGTAATTGAACTATATATATATATATATATATATGCACAGATGGCCCGGGTTAACGGCGAAAAATTCCCGGTTATTGCTGACGTGGAGGCAGCCGGCTTGATACCAGAAGAAGGGCAGTCATCGGAGTCCATAACCACTAATGTGTGTAGTTGCAATAGCGGTCCGCCTCCCGAAGACGATTGCTCCGATACATCGCTGAAATTAGGGTATGCTTAATTGCCGTATTGTGTGGATGGTTTTGTTATAAGATGTGTTGCTCATTGTTCATTTGCGTTGGCCAGGCTACCCATTAACTAGCTGGTGAATATACATATGCATAACATGGAGGATGGCCTTGTGCTACGTACGTAAGCTTTGTGTTTATGTTTGGTTTCTTGTCGTTTTGATCTTGAATCGAATGTTCGTCGTATTCCATGTGTTGTGGAAGGCATGTCGTTTGCTAACTGTATACTCGGACTTGTAATATAATGAGAAACTATATTATGTTTCACTCTCTGATTTTATACTAGGCTTGTATTAGGTGCAACTATTGTGGGGTGTGTGTGTATATTAAAAGGCCGGGGTGGTTGCAACAAACTTGGACCTCGTCCGGCCTAGCACTCCCGGCACCCTTAGCCCGGCATGGATCATGGTCTACATAGTACTGCGTGGATCATAATAGAAAGTACATTTTTAATATATTAAATGTACATTATTTGTGTACTGAATGTACATTATACAATATAATATACATTCAGTAAGCAAATAATATATTTCCCTTGAATATAATGTACATTATTTTTATACTAAACGTACATTATTTTTATATTCAATGTACATTATTTGATAGTATGATCCACACAATAATAATTGTCCTAGCCGAGCACCCCCTCGGCATCCCATCCGTGGCGTTGGGTTGTAGCTTTGGCCGAGGCCCAAGCATGGACTCGGCCTGGGCCACCTAGGTCCATCCACCGTTGTTCCACGTCACTCTCGATTCACATCTCCGGGTCAGTTTGCTCCGGTACGATTTTTAATACATCGATCAACTCTCAAATGGCTACAATTAAATTAATCGTATCCGTGATATATAGTTGTATCCAACAAATCAAGATACTATAAATTGGTTCAACTAAGTTTCTAAATTTTCTCTTTTTGTTAGTGACGAAAAAAACTCGCAATCATCACTTAAGATACGAATTATAAATCTCATATATTTACAATAACCTACAAACTACATATAAGAAGTTTAAACATTGATTACCCGTCGTCAAATTTTCACGCCGTTTTCTAGATACTGAACGAGACATAATCGGGCCGATCCCATGGCAAAATATCAACATTGAGCCCATAAAGTCCATATGGACGGCCCTTCTTCAATGGGCTTTTTATCAATTAGCTAAGCCCAACTATTAAATAAGAAATTAAAGTCCTGAAGTAAAATAAAATAAAACAAAAATGAATTGTTCTTTCTGCTTTCGTCGATCGAACAGACAATACTGTTCTTCAGTTCCAGATTCCATAGTGAAAGAAGAAAAGATAAAGAGCTTCTACATTTGAAGTTGGTAAAATTCTTGCGAGATTCATCGAAGAATCGGAATATTGGTAAGAGGACACCACAGCGGCGGTTGACGAATGTCGGGTGGCAGCAGTTTCCGGCAGTCTAAACAGAGCCGAGGGAGATCGGTGTTTCCACATCCATTGCAATTTGGAGCGATTTTGCTCATACTCTTACCTAATTTCTTCCCCAGCCTCTTCTCTCCGCTAGGCCGCTCTTACCTTTCTCTATTTTCCGTATGCTCTCTCTCTCTCTCTCTCAAAGCTTACTCATATATAACCGTTATTTTATTGGTCGTCTTTCAGTACTTTTGCATTATGCAATTTATCCTGCATTAGTATAAAATTATTGTCTGGAAATGATAGCAAAAATCATTTATTTTGGTAGTTTTTACTACGTATCTAGCAGTTATTTTTAGTGGTCGTCTTTCAGTAGTTTTGCATTATGCAGTTTATCTTGTATTAGTATAAAATTATTGTCTGGAAATGATAGCAAAAATCTTTTTTTTTTTTTTTTTTTTTTTTTAATGTGTAAGTCTGAAAAAATCATTTATTTTGGTAGTTTTTTTCCTTCTGTTCTAGTGAATGTAAGATAGTAACTTGCTATGGATCACTAATTGCCTTGGGAATGCCACTATCTGATAGTTCAGGTTTTGGTTTCTTGATAAAGTGTCCATTTTTACCCTTACCACAAATTATCATTTCAATTCAGTAAGTAATGTAAGGTACTTTCATTGGCTGGGAAATAGTTTTTCAAGTGATTATGTTTTCTTCATGACTTAGAAGAAAAATAAGTTGAGAACCTGTGAGATTGGATTGGTTTAGTTTCTCCTTTTGAGACTCATAGCTTACATTGGTTTCCTGTGCAAGCCTTTCAGGATTGTATGGATGAGTTTGTATGTATTAAAGCATAAAATGTTGGCACTAGATGTTGCTAAATCATTTGTAACTTGACCTATACTAGATTTGGATAGAGGTTTAGTTGAGTTGAGTTGAGTTTTAGTTAATCATTCTTTTGCCTGTTTGCAAACCAACCAATTGATGTTGGAAGATCATTTCACGCTTAGATTCTCCTATCTATATATTGTGCACAATGTAGAGATAGATTTGCTTGTAGTTTCAGATGTTAAATGGTTCACACTAAATATTTTTCTTGAAAATTTTACGCTGGAGTTTTATCTGATAACGTACCTCATGCAACTGTAGGAATGGATTGCTCCAAGGCCAATGCACTTGCATTTACTAAATGGAGCTCTACAACATCCAAGTGTGAGTATGTTTCTTTTTGTTTTATTTTAATGCCTTGAAATTTATTTATGAAAATTTTCATAAATGTTGTTGATGAATATGTGTTTACTGACTTAACCATGTAGTCTGATGAACAAGAATCTGATCTGTGGTCTCCTTTGCCTAATCAAGGAAGGAAGCCTTGTGCTGCTCAAAATAACCCTTGTGAGTATTTGCGATGACCAAGTGTATTGATCGCATATCGTGTTCTTACTTTGCCAGTGCAACCCTCGGGAATAACCTAACTCTGTTTAGTTGAATTTCTTTTGCTTTGGCTTCCTATGCAACTCTATAGCTTTGCCAAAGAAGTCTCAGGGATACATACAGGTGTTTCTTGATGGGGGTTTGAACCAGCAGAGAATGGGGGTACGCAACTTTGAGTTTGGCATTTATACATGCATGCATTCACACACTAGACAACATTCTGAAGAGTGTTACTTTAGAGACTAGAATTCGTATAATGGAGCTGTTGGGGACCTCATGATTTATTTACTAAAACTTTTCCCCTTCTAATGTCCAAAGATTTGTGATGCGGTAGCTGTGGCAAAAATTTTAAATGCAACCCTTATAATTCCTTACCTTGACATAAATGCTGTGTGGCAAGACTCAAGGTCAGGAATCCCTATACTCTTTCACTGTCCATTTCCGAATATTAACTTTTTTATAACAAGTAATTGTTTTCTTTTCTTTCTCCGTATAGTTCATTTGAGGATATATTTGATATTGATCATTTTATCCAAACATTGAGGGATGATGTCTCCATAATTAAAGAGCTTCCAAGTGATTTCTCGTGGAGCACCAGGGAGTACTATGCAACAGGCATACGTGAAACTAGAATCAAAACAGCACCTGTCCATGCTTCTGCTACTTGGTATCTGGAAAATGTTTTGCCAGTAATGCAGAGGTTTGTTTATAAATGTCTTTGCCAATATTTAGCTTAACCCAACAACTGTCAGAAGTACATCACATATTCACCATCTAAAAAAGTATTGGAAAGTTCGTTATAAGTTATGAGTGCAAAAACCACTTTAAGAAATCAATCCCCAAAAATCACTTTTTTCCCCTAAAAATCAATCCCCAAAAATCAATACACAATGTGATTGCCACAAAATGAAAGGATCATTTTCTCTTCATTAAACCTTATGTGCATTAGCAAACTTCATAGTTTTTATACATTTTTTGTAATCTTTTTTTTGTTTTGCTATTCTAGTCATGGGATTGTTGCTGTAGCTCCGTTCTCTCATCGCTTGACTTTTGATGGCTTGCCTTCAGACATCCAGCATCTACGTTGCAAAGTTAACTTTCAGGCACTGGTTTATGTTCCACATATCAGGACATTAGGGGATTTAATTGTCAGTCGCTTGAGAAGCTCTCCTAGCATGGATGGAACATCAACTTCCATGTATCAAAGAGGCAATGACAAACCAGGAGTTGGGAAATATGTTGTATTGCATCTTCGATTTGATAAAGTATGACTCCTCTACCTCACTGACATGGTTTCATTTCTCAACTAAAAAGAACGGAGGTAGAAAAAGGTCTTGAATTATGCACTTGCATTTGTACCTGTTCATTTTCGCTTTTCAAAAACAAACATTTCGAGGAAACAATTGGTTTACATTAATTTCATTTGGAGATTATAGAGATGAGTAGCAGACATGCAGATCAAGGCTGACAATTTCGAGAAACTGTTAAATTATCACAAGCACTATAAAAGAAACTGTTTTTTTGTGTACTTTACTGGCCTATAAGCACAATTGTACATATACTTGACTATTTGCAATATAACTGAGTCATTGGAGTTTATTACACTTTGTTTTTGTTACGGTGTCCAAATTTGTTGGGTTGTCCTTGAACAGGATATGGCAGCCCACTCAGCTTGTGATTTCGGTGGAGGTAAGGCTGAGAAGCTTGCTCTTGCAAAATATCGCCAAGTACTTTGGCAAGGAAGAGTGGTCAAGTCTCAATTCACCGATGAGGAATTAAGAAACGAAGGGCGTTGTCCATTGACTCCTGAAGAGATTGGACTCCTGTTGACTGCCTTGGGTTTCAACAACAGTACACGTCTTTATCTTGCTTCCTATAAGGTTATTGCCTCTTCCTCAATCATGCTTTAAATGTTACTCCGTACTAGTTACTACTCGGTCTTCTTGACCTCCTCATTCTCATTGTTCACCTGAAATATATAGATGCACTTTGTCAAAAGCAGATTTAGCATTCTCTTTACTTTTTTCTATCTTCCCAGGTTTATGGTGGAGAAGCAAGGATCTCTACACTTCGTGATTTGTTCCCGCTAATGGAGGATAAAAGGAGCCTTGCATCTCCAGAGGAACTAGCTGGGGTTGAAGGAAAAGCTTCTTTATTAGCTGCTGTGGATTATCATGTGAGCATGCAGAGCGACATCTTCATTTCTGCTTCTCCCGGCAATATGCACAATGCATTGGTAAGACTACATATTCTTGTCTTAATTGCATAAATATCCTGGGAATGCTTTAGATATTCAATATAGTTTTGTGACAATGTCCTTAGGTGGGGCATCGAGCATTTAAGAACCTGAAGACCATTAGACCAAACTTGAGACTTCTGGGCAAACTCTTCGTAAATGAGAGCATGGAGTGGTCAGAGTTCCGCCAAGCAGTACTGCATGGTCACAGGAACAGACAAGGGCAACTGCAGATACGCAAAACAAACCAATCGATATACACTTATCCTGCTCCCGATTGCATGTGTCCTGCTTAAACAATCCCTTCGAGGAGAATGCGGTTTTCTTGATCACAATACTCAAGTAGTGTAGATATGCATACGTTTTTCGGGCTCTAATTTTGACTTTCAAGTTTATTTGATCATGAGCCTAAAACAGCTGTAAGAACGAATAAAGCTTGAATGGCAAGAGAATTTCATTTGTTATTGCCAACTTGTATTCTTTTAGATGACAACCTCACCTCTGTGTTTGTTATGGACTGAGGTTTTTGCCTTTGAATTTGAAAATGCTGCCTTTTCTTTTGGGTATCACTACAGGATGATGTCTGGTTCTCACAACTTGAAAATGAAACCAACCAACTTGAAGATAATTTGTATGATGATTTTGTAAAACTAATGATCATATTTTCTATAAGGGTAACACTTGTGAGATCGGTGAGACAGATCAGATCTTTAATTAATGGATCAAATTTTGACTAATGAGTCAGATATTTGACCTCATTAATCAAAGATCCGACTCGTCTCACGGATTGAGACATGTGAGACGGTCTCGCACAAGTTTTTGCCTTTCTATAATATTGTTAGAGAAACCCGCAGTCACTATCCAAGGGCATGCACGGAATAAATCTTGCTTTATGACCCTAGTCAGTATTTAGCAAAGAACCACAAAGAAGTAAACCAAAAAGGCCAATAAACTGCTCCCACAGAGAGTTGAACTTGTAACCTTGTTTACCAATTCAACCGACTATTAGCATTGATGTTAATACTACTCAATATAATAAGGTATATTATATATGATTATACTATGAGTATTATTAACACTAATGTTGACCGGCGTCATCAAAATCTCTTATTATATACTATGGGAGAGATAATGAGACAAATGAAAGAAAATGGATTATAAGTCATGAAAGCCATAATGTTATCAGAAAAGACATGCAAGCCTCAACTTCTTCTCTTACTTACCAATGTTGACAACCATATAATTAGTTAATATAGGTTCCTACTTATGTGCATGTCTAAATACATGCAACAAATCCCTGTTTTGACCAAGTACATATCCATCCACCCCTCATCCTCCATGTTCCCTAAACAAATAATTTTTTATTCTTTCTTTTCCAGTTTTCCGCCTTCACAGAAATGCAGAATCACAACAAATCTTTGATTCTTTTTATATTTTAGGTTTTTATAAGAATCTTTTATAATTTGCTTTCTATAAATGAATTAATACCATAAAAGTTCAGAGAGGGGAAAAGCAAGTGTGCATCCGAGCCCTTGATAGATGATTAAAACTTTGGCAGAAAGTTGAAGAGGAAAAGAGAAATGTTGCAGAGAGCAGCAAAAAATGCATATTCATGGTGGTGGGCTAGCCACATTAGGTCTAAGCAGTCTAAATGGCTGGACCAAAACCTCCATGGTAAATCCTTCAAACCCTCATTAATCATTTTGTCTTGTTCCCTTATGTGTCTTCCTTTACAATCCATTTTGTTATATGGGGATTTTAATATTAGAGGAACTACTTTGATTATCATGCATTTCATCAGGGCTCTTCTGTAAAAATCACCTAAAGTTTTCACATTTATATCCATAGAAAAACTTGGAAGAGATAAAAGAATTTTGAATGCATATCTGAGAATAATACTTGTCTAATTGTTGTTTGGGGATAAAAGAAAACAGGATTTGATGATGTTTAGTTAATGGTTGCAGATATGGAGGAGAAGGTAGGGTACATACTCAAGATCATTGATGAAGATGGAGACTCTTTCGCGAGGAGGGCAGAAATGTACTACAGAAAGAGGCCAGAGATTCTGAACTTTGTGGAGGATACCTTTAGGAATTACAGAGCTCTAGCAGAGAGATATGATCACATATCAAGAGAGCTTCAAAACGCTAATCGCACCATAGCAACTGTGTATCCAGAAAGAGTTCAATTAGCGATGGAAGATGAAGATGGGGAAAGTTTCCTGGGAGGAATAACTGGATCTCCTGAGGAATGGAGCGCTTACTGCAAGGATTTGCCAGCTGCCCCAAAGTCAACTCTCCCGAGAGTTCTCTCAATGACCAGGAAGAATAAGCAACCATCGCGAATGATGTCTAAGAAGGGGCTTCTCAAGTTCAATGGCATTGAAGATGTTAAGCCCTTTCCAAGCTCAGGGCTGAGCAAAGAGGAGGCACTCGAGGAGATTGATGAACTTCAGAAGCAAATTCTGGGGCTGCAAACTGAGAGAGAGTTTGTGACGAGTTCATATGAAAGCGGGGTGAAAAGGTACTGGGATATTGAGAACCAGATAAATGAGATGCAGGCAAAAGTTAACTGCTTACAAGATGAGTTTGGGATAGGCACCATTATTGAGGATAACGAGGCTCGCTCTCTGATGACATCCACAGCACTGAAATCGTGCCAAGAGACACTGCAACGGTTACAAGGACAACATGAGAAGTCAAATGAAGAGGTTGCTGTTGAAGGCAAGAAGGTTCAGAAGCTTACAACGAAATTTGATACACTAGTGGAAACACTAACCGCCAGCCAGGAGCATAAGCATCAGAAACTGCCCTCTGAAGAGAGAACACCTCCCGAGCCAAATATGGACTCGAGGAAATCAGAGCAGCAGGTAGGAAGTACTCAACAAGGGAGGATTGATGTGGAGTCATTACGCGAAAAGATTAAAGAAGATCTGCAGGTATCCAGTGCCACAGATGTAAACATGTCTGAACTGGCTGAGAAGGTTGATGAACTCGTGGAGAAGATCATAAGTTTGGAAAGTGCAGTGCTGTCTCAGAATTCTTATGTTAACAGATTAAAGGCAGAGGCGAATGAGCTTCATGAACATCTTCATAGAGTAGAAGACGAGAAGGAAAGTTTGATTCAAGACTCTGAGAACATGAATAAGAAGATAAGAGAACTCGAGAAAGAGCTTCAGAGAGTTCTGAATCTAAATCATAAAGTCAACGACCACAGCAATCATATCCAAACTCGCATTGCTGAAGCAAGTTGCAGGCTAGATGACCTCGCTGGGAAACTGATAAATGTTTTGCCAGACGAAGAGACAAATACTACTGCTGCTTCTGGCCAAGAGCAGCTTCAGGTGCATAAAGACCTTTCAGCAAATAATAGCAATTCCACTGTCTCAGGTGTTCAAATGGCAAAAGACAACCTAAAGAAAGATGGAAATAGTGAGATGATTCCATCTACCAGTCCAAAGGAGATTCAAGCACATGATGCCATACCAGCTGCTCAGAGCACTTTGGCCATCTCAGGGGTTAAATCAACTGAAGAGAAGCAGATGAAAGATGGAAATCCAGAACAAGGTACTTCTGCTCTCCACAGCTTAATGATAACCACAAATTTTATTTCACTAACCCAGTGTACTCATGCAGGAATTCATCAACACTCGAGGACACAAGTGGAGAAAGATGAACCTGTCAAGGAAGACGATCAGCCAAATTGGAAAGAGTTATTTTTAAATGGTTTGGATGACAGAGACAAGCTTCTACTAGATGAGTACATAACTGCGCTGGGAAATTACAGGGACGTAAAGAACAAGCTTAACGAAGCAGAGAAGAAACGGAGGGCTAGCCAATTCCAATATATTGTTCAGGTAAAAGTTCTGAAGAACTCTAATGCCTTGAAGGATGCACAGATTCAATCTCTGCAGAAGAAACTTCGAGAGAACCATTTGGAATCTCCAAAGTCGAGTGAAAGTACAGTGAAAGCCAGCTTGGATACTAGAGATGAACCCACAGATGTCCGTCACAGACTAACCCTCTCTGAATTATTACATGATTCAACCCTTAAAGAAACAGCATCTCAAGAAAAGAGTAAAGGTTATCCTGCCGGAGAAGAAACAACATCTCAAGAAGAGATTAAGTCTCCAAGCACCAAAGATGATGAAGAAGATATCATCCCTGAGGTGCTCAGTGTTGAAGAGCCTCAATGTTTTTCAGCCATTGAAGAAAAGATACGCACGGATATTGATGACCTATTGGAAGAGAACATACAATTCTGGCACAGGTTTAGCAACGCTTTCCAGCTGATACGAAAATATGAAACTTCAGTCGAGGATTTACACACTGAGCTGCAGGATGCCAGAGAAAAGGCCAAGCAAGAAGGGAATAATAAACCCATGTCACTACTCTCAGGAGTCCGGCCTATATACAGACACCTGAGAGAAATACTGAGCGAATTAACGCTATGGCTGGAAACCAATGCAGTTCACAAAGATGACTTACAGAACAGGTTGTCATCTCTTTCCAACATTGAAGATGAGATAACGATGTTGTCAAAGGAAGGGCCTGAAGGGGAAGAACCAGAGCTGGGTACCTATCAAGCAGCAAAGTTCCAAGGTGAGATTCAGAATATGAAACAGGAGAACAAAAAGGTCGCAAGCCAGCTGGAAGCAGGAGTTGAGCTTGTGCACAAGCTGCAAGACGATATTAATAAGACAATAACAAAACTTGATGAAGAATTTGGATTCAAAAAGGATAACTCATCAAGTCGTTCCAGGATTCCCTTGAGATCCTTCCTGTTTGGAGTGAAAACGAAGAAACAGAAGCCATCAATCTTTGCATGTGTAAGTCCAGCACTGCAGAGACAGTATAGTGATATATTTTTACCAGAATAGCTCATTTTATTTAATCTTTTCTCCTCTTCACTGTTTCTACCAATGTACACTTCTGTACTATGCCTGCCTGTATTTTCATGTATGATAGAACATCGAAAGGCTGATTTGCTGATACAGCGGCCTCATACAATGTACATTACAGTTAGCCCTTACTAAAATGTGCTTTTGGGGCTCAATCAACACGAGTAATGTCATTTCAAATGGTTGTCAGGGTAGACAACCAGGAAGGAGGCACAAGCTTGAATAATTTATTCTCCCTGCTCCTCATTACACAGGAATAAAAATTTTACAGGAGCTTTTAATATAAAGTTCAAATGTGTTCCAAGATCATCTCACTAATACTACAACATATCGTATAAGGAAGTCTGAATCTTTAAAAAAAATCACAAAATTTAAGAAATAAATCCCTTGTCTAATAGAAAGGCAAAGAAGACTAGCAGACAGTTTATACATAAGCTGCAAAGACTCAGGCCTTGGGTCTAGACAGTTGATGATCGACCTTGGTAGCCAGAATGGGAAGCAACGCAACTGATCAGAACTTTTCATATAAGCTTGCTATAAATGGAAGAAAGAATGATCAACTAGCCAATTAGTGCAGACACCAAGCATGGTCTTGGAGCGAATCATAGGGATGATCACCAGACATCCCTGAGGTACCTCCCGTTCATTTGGAGTTTCTTCACAATGGCCTCTGCTTTAGATGAGTCTACTTTTTCCTGAATTTAAGAAAATTGCTGATGTGTTAGAAATAGAGAAATAGATACCAAAAGTAGTAACAAACTATTAAGAGAGAGAGAGAGAGTTGAAAGTCTGTCTAAATATAGTTCCAAAAAGTCTACTTCTTCCCGTTTAGCATTTTTATTGAATGAAATATCTTTACATGAAGCAAAAGTTCAAGTGAGAGAAAAGGCACCTGTTTTCCATGTTCCCACATGAAAATATAAATAGGTGAGAATATAAATAAAGAGAAATCATGCACTTGTTCCCCAAGCATTAGACATACACTACCACATTTTAAAAGAAGCATACAAACCCCTCCCCCACTTCTTCCCCAATAAGAAAAAGAAACTAGAAAAATGGAATACAAGGACGGCAAAAACTAGATGTATAGTAACATTAACCTGCTCCTGGACAATGGTATGAAGTGTACGATGTACATCTCTAGCCATCCCTTTGGCATCCCCACATACATATAGATATCCCTCCTGGGAGATTAAACTCCACACTTGGGAGGCCTGGAAATGAATAAAATGAAATGAGGATTCTGTAAGTCTTCTCAAAGCAGTAGCTCAAGATTTATTACCAACAAAAACTTACTCGTTCAGTTATCTTGTGTTGAACATAGTCTTTCTGTGGCCCTTCCCTAGAAAATGCAACAATTAGCTCTGAGATTATTCCTTCATCCGCAAAATTTTTGAGTTCCTCCTCATAAATGAAATCCTACATCCAAATATCAAGTCAATATATATTGAAACAGAATTCTCACATGTTCATGCATTTTGACTATAACGATGATAAATTGACAGTTTACCATTCTTCTATTTCTACAACCAAAAAACAACAGAGCTGGACCAAGTTGAGCACCATTTTCCTTCAGGGCAGCTCTTTCCTGATAAATGATCAACATCAATAAGATTTGTGCTAAAAATAACAAAAGCAGAGTGAAATTGATTGCAATACCTGTAGAAATCCCCTAAACGGTGCCAAACCTGTACCAGGTCCCACCATGACAATTGGAATTGAAGGATCAGCTGGTAACTTGAAATTTGATGGCCGAATGAAAATGGGAGCTGAGCTGCAGTTGTTGCTTCTCTCCAAGGGAATTGCATTCTGGATAACAAAGCAGCGCCCTATTGTTAGGTGGTAACAAAGCAAGAACAGCTTCTTTTTTTTAAACAAGCAACAGCTTTAAAAGGACCAAACTGTAGAGACTAAACGGTAAACACTATGCACAATGAAACAGAATAAAAGTAGCAGATATAATAAGTTTTCAGTGAAAAGAGAGCCTAGGTTTGTCTGGCACCTTCATCCAAGTTGAACACACTCCTTTGTGAATCCTGCCAGTGGGGGTCGGACCATAAACTAAAGCACATGTTACATGGACTCTTTCAGGAGCGAATCTGCACATGTTGAAATACAAGAATCCACGATGTTCTTAGTCCACCAGTACTGAAACAGAGAGCCTCATGTGCATCTTTTCTTCTGTTAAATAAGTCATTTACCATAATATTGAGACAAAACAAATACTCACTTGGGGGAAGAAGAGATAGAATAATAGCGTGGTTGCAAGTGTGGGGCAACTGCAGCAAAAAATACACCAAGGGGTGGTCTTGCTGAAGGAAACCCTGCCATTACCTCAAGGAGACTTCTTTGACTTGCAACAACCCATTGTGAGTATTCATCCTAAACGAAAGAATAGATACCACAGTACATTAATGTTTTTGTTGATTGCATAACAAGCAGAAAACTGGAAAGCACAATATTTTGTAAATGCATAGTTATGAATGACAGAATTTCTTATATTCAATTTTTACTTCGATATTTTCTCATTTTCTGGCCTGGTTGTTTGGAGCAAAAAGAAAAAAAAACGCTTTACCTTGCCCTGGGGTGAGGCCAAAAATTTAAGCCTTTCTGCTTCACTAGGTTCAGTGGCATGAGCAGCTAATGCAACCAGTGTAGCCTGAAAACACAAATTGTTTAAAGCTAAGAACCAAAGAGTGGGGAAAAAAAATAAAATAAAATAAAAAGATCTAAATATAAGAGCATAATCCTGATGTGTACCTTACGAGGAGGATTCAACAGATCTGCATAACGAGCTAGAGCTACTCTAAGGGTGCAAGGACCAGGGAAAGGTGGCTGCAATGACCCTCCCAGGGGTGTACCATCTTCTTTGTCAGTATGAAGAGAAAATAGTAAATCCAGAGGTTGGCCCAACAACTTTGCTGCTTCTTCAACAGTGTCATCACAATTGTCCGCAAAAACACCCACATGGTCTCCTGTTTCATATCTGGTAAAGCAGCAAACAAGAATGAGGAAAGATCCTAATAAGCTATGCAACAGTGCTGAGCACATAATAAATGTAATAATATGCATAATACTATAATAGCAGTTCTTGTGAATAAATAAATGCAAAAAAAACAATAAATCTCCCAAACTTAATTTACAATGAGTTAGCATGCATTATGATAATTATAACAATCAACTCAAACATGCATAGAATGGCAAATGGTAATGGTTTAAGCAGTTGGCATAAGAAATTCTGCTGAAGAACACACCAAGAAATTAATGGTCGTAATAATAAAAATCAAATTAGGGCAATCAAGCCATGAAAAATCCAAATAAATTTTCAAATCTTATATTAAAAGGAAAGCATTAAAACTATCAAATAAGAGGACAAAATAACATTTTACACGCTCACTACCTTACTTCAAGAAGAAGAAAGGAGACATTACAATGAGAGGATCTAAACTCTAGATCAGCAATGGTCATTAACATATCATTTGCACTCAAAAGCCAAGAGACATTTGGCAGTTGGCATTTTTTTTCCAATTAGTAATTTGGCAGTAGGCAAATAATTAACAACTCTTCAAGAAACTAATTTGTCCAGTTATACCAGCCCATTGATTGCTTAAACAAGGAAATGAACTTACACTATACCAGTGCCAGAAATATCAAATTCCAAGTGTATGCATGACCGATCAGACTCAGGTGTATGAAGCTCTTTTTGAACAGCAACATTAACTCTGCAGGGAAAGTGATTAACATACATTCAACAAAGCACTGACAACCATTAATTGAAGCGGAGATGAATACTCTAAGCACCCACTTGCATGGATGGTGGACATCATATACAGCATTTCCATTTTGCATGCTGGTATGCTTATCCTCGTAAGTTTTAGTGGCTGGATCATGAACCACAACACGATATTCAGCAATTGCAGCAGTATACGGTGTAGATGCAGAATTTACATCGTCCTCATCCATAAGTATTTTGTCCAACTCCGGCCATAGTAGTTCTCGCCTTGAAACAGGGAACCATCATCATAATTAAAATGTCAGGAATACAGACACACATCATAGTGTGTGTGTGGGTTGGTATGGGTGTATCTTTTCAGCAATTTATTTTATATTAAAAAAATCTATTCACATGAATTTTAAAATATAAAAAATAATAGAAATGCTTAGCATTATAGAGAGAACTCACCAACTAGCAAAATCATCTTCAATGCTCTGATCATCATCACCAAGGCCAAGTGGAACAAGACGCTTTGCACCTGACAGATTAACCAGTCAGCAGCTCAGTGCAACCTTAAAATAACAACCAATGTGGAGCATAAAATCACCAAAGACCTACAATGAATCCCAACCCGAACCAAAAAAAAAAAAAAAAAAACATTGCCAAGCTACAAGGAGAAACTTTTGGCTCAAGAAATAGCATGCTCAGTCTAGCAAAAAAATATTTAGTCATCATTGAATTTGACTCAGCAAGGGGGGAAATATCCACAGGGAAAAAAAAGTAGGATTATGTCCTGCCATGGATTTTTAAGTCAACATTCAGAAGATAAACGAAGCCATTACCCTCTCTTTGATATAAAATAAAGACAGATCACATGCAATATGGAAAATATCTACATACCTTGTTCACTTAGCTTATCATCTATGACCTTGCCAATCTGTTCCAAACAGATCCATCAGAATACAACATTGACTAACAGAATAGAGAAAGATGAAGATAACAAAAATTTTACCTTGTTAAAATGCTCATATTGACGGTTTCCCAAACCAAATATGCCATAGGTGAGCTGTTGAAGCCAGGGGCTCCTTTCTTCTCCCTAAAAAAAGTTGAAAAATTATTACAAGCATAAGCCCTGGTTTAAGAGTTTTTAGTAATAACCAACACAATCATATTAGAATTAACGCAAATTACTAGTACTACCTACCTCAGTAAACCATTTGTAAAATCTTGCAGCATTATCAGTTGGCTCTCCATCCCCATATCTATTATGTCAACATCAGAATGTGAGACTCAAGCATATTCCAGAAACTGCTAGATTTCTAGACAATAAAGGTTTAATTATATGTAATTCCAAAAGAACAACATTTCTTACGTTGCAACCATGAAAAATGCTAATGTCTCTTTCTTCAATTTCTCCTCATACTGATCATCATCAGCAGCATAATCATCCTAAAAAAATAAAAAATTAAGAAAATTGCATTCAGACAATTAAATTGATGGTAGAAACCAACCACAAGCTTCTATTTTACTCACCAAGTCAACAACTTTCACAACTGCCTTCTCATACCTTGCCTTGATCTCCTCAGCCAAAGCCTGTAAGAGAAATTGTGTAAGAAAGTTACTGAAGAACATAAATAGCTCCGAGCTTAGGATCGTGTACATTGATTTAATGGCCAAAGTATAGGTCAGTAATAGAGTAAAATCCTTCTTTAAGATGGCATCTTAATAGATTTACTCGTGAGCTTCAATTAGAAAGCAGCTACACTCATGTTAATCGAGAAGATGAAAATGCATAGGGTTCCTGAAGATTTATATATAGATACCAAATCTAAAGCACATAACAACTAAAAATTAAATCTTTGCATCAAACAAGGGATACTAACGTCACTGAGCTCGATTCATACAAATTGAAAAAATATATATAATTTTTGTTTTCAATAAATGAAACGATCCATAGCTCATTAGTCATTACCTTAGCAAATCCCTCGGCTGTTCCCGTCTGAGTACCAAAAAACACAGTGACCTTAACCTTTCCAGGGTCAACGACGGCGTCGTCCTCAGGCTCGTCCATCATGGCCTTGGGGACAACCACCGGCTTCACCTCCTTACTCCGATCGCCCGATCTCTTCCATATAAACACCAGCAACCCAACGATGACGGCTAACGACGTCGTCAGCAACACCACCACCGTATCATTGCCTAGCGACACTCCCAAGGCCGACTCAAGCGATCTAACTAACTCGGAAGTCGACTCCATGCTCCTCTCTCTCTCTATCTCTCTCTATCTCTACAGGATTTGCTTAGTAGTATCTGTTTGATACTTACAACGCACAACTCCAAACGCTTTGTGTTCCTCCCTTCTCCGTTTAACTCTCTAGATTCCAGGGAGGGATTCCGATTCTCTCTCACTAGAAAATCAAAAGAGAACCGCTAGACGGCGAAAGATGTCAGATCGAGGCGGCGGAGCAAAGGAGAAGTAGAAGACGAAGAAGAAGAACTGGTGGTGGAGGTTGTTTTGGAGTTCTGCTTGGTGACCTCCCTCACCAGAAAATCTTGGGGCCCTAAGTATAAAATTTCCGTTTCCCCGGGACGGGCCTGGAAAAATATATATAAAGCGACAGAAGTTTTATTTTAAAAGGAATTGAAAAGGTTAAACGATGAGAGGTCAAAAGGCAAGAGAAAAATGGGGGGGCCCGCTTGTATATTTTCCAAGAATAATGGGAAATTGTGTAAATACACGATAATAATAATAATAAAGTGGGGGACTGATTGACAAAATTGACAGGCGTTACCGGCTTACCGTTTTAGCCAATTAGCCGCCTCGGTATTTATAACTCCATAATTATTCGTGTGTATTTGTAGGAATTGTAGGTGAATGAAATTTCCAATTTAGTAAAAACAAATATGGTAATTATTTTGAGTGTGGAAAGAAACTCATAATCACTATTAAAAATATGCATGGAATAAATTTTTAGGATAAAATATTCCAAGTTGCTCATAATTAATAGACTCAAACCAAACAAATTAATAGGATGTTTGTGTTAGGAGTTGAACGTGTAACATTATTGTTACCAAATCGATAACTTGACTAGTTTGGCTATGGTTGCTCCCCATAATGACCATTAGGTGATATGATACGTATTGGGTAAATCCCGCCTTATAACCTTATATTTCAAACCACACAAACACATATACATGCAAGGCAAATCACACTAATCAAATATTATGTGACGAATTTGATCAACATGATGTTGGAAAAAGTCAAAATTTTGATATTCTAGTACCACGTTCCACATACTTATCCACCCCCTTCAAAGCGACATAAGTTGTTTGTATGTACACGACGTATAAGTGGTTATTATATTAACTAATATAAGCACGAAATATGATGAAATATGACTTTTATCTCCCTTGGTTTGGATAAATTCAAACCCAACTTTGACTTATGATTACCTCTAATACTTTTATATTTACGAATATAATCTCGAACCACTTACCACAATAATTTGATAAAATATGCTGAATTTTATTTGATCATTACTGCAAATAATACGGAGTATAATTTCATGTATAATTGTACTAGTAACTTGTAAGTAATCTAATTCTCATAATTCAAGAATTCTATATTTATTCGCTGTGTTTGAAAGATATCTAAGCATGCAATTCAAATGTACTAAACAAAATATATATCTACATGTGTAACTACGTGAATACATTAATTTATAATAAATTATTGCAATCATTATATACATACAAAGTACAACTTCCCAATCCCCATTTGGCCTTTTCCATAGTTCCAAACGCATGACCAATTTTGGAATAATTTAAAAAAAATAAAAAAAAATAAAAATATATAAGTAAATTTAACAAAAGTGTGCATCACAAATTCACAATAATACTATGCTGTTAATTTACATATCAAATTAACATTTATTCCACTTTGATTTACATGAAAATCAACATTAGCTATTATTTTGAATGAAACACATTTTATGAACATAAACAACAAATAATAACAAAAAATTACCTTCCTCCTCAATATTCTCCAACTATGAATAATCACTTGCATTACATCTTAGTACCAAACATGTAAAATACTCTCACAAAAACTCATTACCATTATCAAATATTTGATACATATTTCGATTCTGATTCCAATGTGCTAGACTCTTAGAGCATACGTAATAGTGAGATTTTTTGTGATTGTTAGGAGTTTTTATAGGTGTGATTGAGAAAAATAATACGAGAGGATAAAGAGATAAAAAATTAGAAAAAGAGAAAAAACAAAAACAAAAAAGCTACGCAACCGACAACCAAAAAAAAAAAGGAGTTAATTCCACTAGAGGTCCATTGTCTTTGGTGGCAATTCCAAATTTAGTCACAGACTATCGTTTTTGCCATTTAACATCCCAGACTATTAGTTTTTGGACACTTTTAGTTCTTCTCATAACTTTTTATATTTTTAGTAAGGGCATTTTTGCCTCTTCATATTGTTATTTTGTTATTTTTATTTTTTCGGTTTCAACCAATTTAATTGGTTTAGGACTTTAGGTAACTGATTTTAGTAACCAGAATTTTCAATCGATTTTTAGTAAATTCCTAAACCAATTAAATTGGTTGAAACCGGAAAAAAAAACAAAAGAAAAATATGCAGGGACAAAAATGAATTTACTAAATATAGGAAAAGTCATGGGAAGGACTAAAAGTGTCTAAAAACTAATTGTCTAGAATGTTAAATGACAAAAACGATAGTCTGAGACTAAATTTAGAATTGCCACCAAAGATAAGGGACTTCCGGTGAAATTAACTCAAAAACAAAAATAATAACAAAATAAACGCGCGATTGGACGCGTGCAGGGCAAGAAAGAAAGAAACATATACAATGACACAAATCTCCTTCATCATATTATTATTACGGAGTATTATTATTATTGACTTTTCGAATATATGACTGAATTGGTATGCGGTTGAGGGGAGGCCAAGAAAATTAAATGCTGGAGGACTGCGAAGGCAGGGAGGGCGTTGTGATCTGTGTGAGGTTGTTATGCGTCCACGTCATTAGTCGGCATGTCAAATGCCAATAGTTGGACTGGTTGCTCATGCTGCATTGCTGTTTGTGATCCAATTTCATGTGTTTTCTCTGGATGTCAACAATTTTGCTTTTCCAATTTTAATCTTTCACAATCTCGAGAAAGCCAGAAAGCTACGTGTATTCGGTATTTCAACTTTTCAAGCCCGCACGCATAAATAACCTACTCTATTTTCAATAAATAAATAAAATATGACCACTAAGTATGACCAATCATACAATTATCATATAATTTATGAACAAAAAGTATAATTTTTTTGATTTATTATTATTATTATTATTGTGTGTGGGATAAATTTCGTTACACTATATAAATACGATACTTTATATATTATAAATTTAAAACAACTAAGAATGCTAATATTAAACTCTTATAACAATTTAAATTTACAATTTTGTGACTATCAAGATAATTGTTCAATTACTTAGTTCATGAAGTCTAGTACTTTATGATGATGAACAAGATTGCAATATGCTGGCTTCTTATTGGACTTTGTAATATTCAAATCCCTATTTTTTTTGGACTACAAACAATTTGGTTAAATCATTAGAGCCCAATATGCAAGATACATTAGGCCTAGCCCATACATAGTCTTCTAACTCCAATTGGGTATTGGATAAGAGAATAAGACTAAAACCCATACATATTACACAAATCGAGAAGATAATAACAGGAAAAAAAAAACAAAATAAAATAAAAAAGGAACACTTTCTGTTATTTAATCACTGTACCAACAAACGTGTTTGACTTTATCAAGCTCGAGCTCACATGGAACATCAAAATGTAGCAATTTTTGCCTAAGAGATCCGACAGAAGAGTTTGAACATTGTCGATGCTTCATAAATGCATTAAATTTCATGCATTCTCTAAGTATTGTTTTAAGTTTTAACAGTTAAGATCTAAGTTTAAGTACTATTTATCTTAATATGGGTGTGATTTAGTGGAATGAACTCATTTTTTCAACCAAATATTCATTAGTTTAGTATATTTTAAAAAAAGTACTCCGTCTCATTTTACCTGTCATGTTTACTATTCATTGCTCAACCCAACTCTTTCTTAATTGCTTATTTTCTTTAGTAATTTTTAATTATTTTTAAATTTAATTTTTTGTGTTTAATAGCACTTTTAATGTAGTTTCTAAATATATAAATTTTATATACTAATACTAAACTTAATATTATAAAAAATTGAATTAAAAATAACTTCAGTCAAGCCTCGTTAACCGAATCAGACAAACAAAATGGGACGGAGGGAGTATTATTTAACATATCGACCAATTCAGCTAGAGTTTTTATAATAATATAATATTTACGTTATATGTTCCACACCAACAAGATAGATCAATATATAGATAAATTGACACTTTTTTTAAGTGGGGTGATTAGTGTTTGGTAACTTAGTATTAAAATATTATTTTGATTCTACTAAAGTTTGATTGGTGGATTATAGTCCACAATATAACAACTACGGAATGGATGCACCTTGGCACCGAGTGCACTTTACATACGTGTCGAATGCATGGCGCGCCTAAACCTGACGTGGGCTGCATAGTAACGGTGCGAGGCATCTAGCCATGCGGTGCACAGACGGCCATTTCCCCTTTTTACTTTTCAATTTTCCCACCGATTTCAACTCCTGCCTTCTTCCCTCACGCTTAAAACCATCCACCTTTTCTCACAACTTTCTTCTCCGTCTCTCTCATCATCTCACCGCCACCGTCCCCATGCCTCTCTTCACTCTTCATATCTCTGTAAGTACACACTGACTTTTAATCTCTGCGTTTCTGAAATCACTTCTCTTCCTTCAATATGCAGTGTATGTGAATGTATATGTGTAATGTTATGTTGTATGCTGTTATTATGTAAATATATATATCTCATAAGCAAAGGTTGAGTGGTTCCGCATATTTCAATGAAGTACTGATGATTTGTAGATTGTGATCGTATCTGTTGTTTCGTGAACGTTCAATTGTTAGGAAAATTAATATAATGGCGTGTTGATTTTTAGGATTTGATGTGTTGAAAGTTGGGGGAACCTTGATGAGTTAATGTGATGTGATTTTTTGCTTGCATGTTTTTTGATGTTCATGGAGTCAGTGAGGTGGAGAAATTTGCAGCCATTGTACGGATGAATTCGGTTTTGGAGCTGTCACTGTCGATGAATTGAAGTAGCGGGTAGTTGAGGGTTGAGACTTGAGAATCCCCTTTTTTCTCCAAAAACTTTTGAATTTCAGGGACGCTTGTGAAAATGCCGCACAGGACCACTTACTTCTTTCCGAGGCAATTCCCGGATCGTGCTTGTGGATGCGACGCGTCGTCAACAAAGTTCCTGTTGGGTCACGAGAGGAAGGGTGATAATAGTGAAAATGAAGCTTCGGGAAAGGAACGTGGTGATGCCACATTTAACCAGCTCACAAAGGAAGACCTCAACTCTGATCGCTTCACGGGCGGTGACAAGATCCATGGAACGCAACTGGTCGCTTTCGTCAGCTGGTTGGCGGGTAAAAAGTCGTCCTTAAATCAGAATCGTCACGTGAAGGTCAAAGTCGATGAGGGTTGTGAGGTTGACAACGATGAACACCGCCTCTTGGTGCCGGAAGTGGTTGGCTTCGATCCCCCGGTGCCGGAACAGGTGACTTCGGTTGGGAATGATAAGAAGCTGTCTTTGCAACGGTTATCGAGTAGTGACAGCAATTATAGTAGCCTGGGTCTGCAAAAGGAGAATGGTGGGGCGGGTTTTCGGAGGCAAGCGTCTGGCAGCCATTACAGTGGTGTATATGGGAAAGAGAAGGCGTTGGGTTTCGAGAGGCAAGTACCGTTGCAGCGGTTGTCGAGCGGGGAGAGTACTAGCTACGCGGGGAGTTTCTTTTCCGGGACCACATTGGAAGGGAATTACTGGCCTAGTACAGTGGTCAGTGAGGTCAAGGATTCCGACTTGTCGACCACCACCGGAGAGGTACAGGCGAAGCAAGGTGTTAATGGGGTGGATGGCTTGGCGCAGAGGTCAAAGGAGAGCTATTACTTGCAACTCACGCTTGCCAAGACGCTTGTACAGCAAGCAACGCTTGCTGCCGATGAGCTCATGCTTCTACCCGAGTGCCGAAGTGTAAAGGGGCATGCCGGATCTTCTGATCCTGAAACTGTCTCATATCGTCTTTGGGTATATAGCTCTTTTTCATTTACCTTAAAAGACTTTAATTAACTCAATTAAAGGGATCAAAATGTGTTGAAATGTCATCAGATCTTATTTAGTGTCATCAATCTGAGGTATTCATGTCGAAACTTATGATTTTACTCTACAGCCAACTTCATATGAGAATTTGTTGATAGTTATTGACACGTCTCATTGATTTAATTCCCAATACTTGAATTTCAGGTAAATGGCTGCTTGTCATATGCTGACAAGATAGTTGATGGGTTCTATAACATTTTGGGAGTGAATCCATATTTGTGGGTCATGTGTAATGATTTGGAAGAAGGTAAAAGTTTACCGTCTTTGGTTGCACTTAAAGAAACTAAACCCAGCGACACCTCAATGGAGGTGATCCTAATTGATCGACATGGGGACTCAAGGCTAAGGGAACTAGAGGATAAAGCTCAAGAAATGTACTTCACTGCAGAAAATACATTAGTATTAGTAGAGCAACTTGGCAAACTTGTGGCTGTCCATATGGGGTAATCTCAATTTTCTTCTTAGCCTACCCTACCCTTGGAATCTGTGATTACTTCTTTATGATACTGTTAAATTTGTTGAATATAAGGGGATCTTTTCCGGTGGAGCAAGGTGATCTTCATATGTGCTGGAAAATTGCAAGTGAGAGATTAAAGGATTTCGAGAGGTGCATTGTGCTCCCAATTGGTAATTTATCAGCAGGGCTCTGCAGGCATAGAGCTATTTTATTCAAGGTGATTCAAAATGATACTTTCACCTAGTTGGAGAAGAAAGTGTTCGACATTTTACCCCTTTTGCATTTTCATTTCCTATTATGCACCTTGAATTTTAATTGGTTACTCTTCTGTTGTGTAGAAATTGGCAGATTATGTAGGTTTGCCATGCAGGATAGCTCGAGGATGCAAGTATTGTGTTGAGGATCATCGCTCTTCATGTCTTGTGAAAATTGAGGATGACCGAAAGTTCTCAAGGTAAAATAATTTGCATGTTCTGCAAATCTCACTCTACTTGCAGCAGAGGAAATGTTGTTGCTCTTCATTTCCATTTTCCTGCATTTCTTTCCTTTTGTGGTGTTCTTGTAGTTTTACCTTCTCATTCATTTTCTTGTGAGAGGAAGAAATAGCTGGAGGTAGGATCTTATGAAAAGAGGAGTCCTTTCACCAGAATTTACTTGGCTGCTTTTTAAATATTACTCCCTCCGCCCAAGATAGATGCATTAGTTTGTGTTTGGGACAGTTTTTATGGAAACAAATGAGATGTTATTTTATTTTCTACTTCATCTCGTTCTCAGTTCAATTTCTTTGAACATGAATATATGCCTTAACAGGGAATATGTGGTTGATCTAATTGGGGAACCAGGAAATGTCCATGATCCAGATTCCTCAATCAATGGAAGTGTTCGTTTTTCTGTTCCTTCACCCTTTCAAATTTCTCACCTGAAGGAATTTCAACAACCTTATATGGATTGTGATATAAAATGCCAATTGGAGAATTCCAATTATACTTTTGCCCATCCAAGTGGTGTATGCTCAGGTATGCTACATTATGCACTGCTTCAAAGTTTGTCACCCAAGCTCTATGCATACAGGCATTATGACCAAGCTATGATGTGTGCTGACATAAATTGGTCTTCAAAGTCTGAATGAATAGTTTAGATGTAGTTCAATAATAGTGGTAGAAAGATGTCCTTGGTCTGTTTAGAGTAATGTTAGTTTTGTGTAAATCTTCAATATATCTATTAATAAGGGGAAGTAAGATATTGCTAATACCTGTATGTGCAATATTCCATCAAACATTATTTTTTGGTTCTGTTACATGATGAACTCGCATAGGCATGAATGTTGGCCTGGTTTGAATGCATGCATACAGCCCTGAAGTTTTTCTTCTGTTCTTTTCCTAGATGCTGTTGGCTGGCTGGATCTGATAATGCTCATAACTTTCTTTCTTTGTACAGGTACTGTTGATGGAAATCATCCGGTCAAGGACGTCCAGGAGAACAACATCCCCAAAAATTCTTTGCATGGTCATAATCAATCTGCTGGGTCTGAATCACCTAAAGCCTTTGCCACTGCTGAAATTATGGGAGATGGAGACACTAAACTTGGAGATGATAAAATTGTTATACGACAGACATACAAAAAAGAGATTATTCTATCAAAAATGCCTGTATATCCTGGCAGACCACCTAAAATAACTTTTGCCTCTAATTCTGATGTAACAGAGATTGAAAGCAGCTTTGAGAATTATGAAAAACATTCTACTTCAACAATTCCTAAATACTTGAATCTTGAACCTTCTCTTGCAATGGATTGGCTTGAGATCTCATGGGATGAATTACATATCAAGGAGCGTGTTGGCGCTGGTACACCTTTAGTTAGTTTTTTATAATGGGGTTATATATGATACAATTTTCCCCAAAGAATGAGTTTGGTAATAACGCAATTATTATCCAATGCAGGTTCATTTGGAACTGTGCATAGAGCTGAATGGCATGGATCGGTTAGTAATGTACCCTTCAAGTTTGTTTGTAGATGTTAATGAACAAAAACATGAGAGTGCATCAATTTATCTGGAAACAAAGCTTAAGAAAGCAGATTACTGCAGCTGATAGTGTAAAGTTGAATTGATGCAAAAGACAACCCTGCATGCTTTTGTCAGTAAAGCTCTTAGGGTCTTTTTCTGTCAGAGGAACTCAAGTAAATGTCATTACTTGATGAGGACATTCTCATCTAGAAATTGTTTCAATACCTTTCCTGATGTCTTATAACTTGATGATTGAATTGCAACAGATTTTGATATCTGAGAGCATCAAGTGTCATACATGTCAACTTAGGAAGTAAAAGATGAAAGTAATCAGTTGATGATTGATATGTAACAGATTTAGACATCTGAGAGCATCAGTTGCCATACATATTAATTTAGGAAGTAAAAAAGGAGGCCATGCATCAAAAGTATGGAAACTACATTTGGAAATAAGATTTTTGCGAAATTATAGCAACTGCAGTATTCGTATTCTAAAGTATGAACTGAAACAACTAATTGAAATGTACAATGCCAGGATGTTGCAGTCAAGGTGCTAACTGTCCAAGATTTTCATGATGATCAGTTGAGAGAGTTCCTAAGGGAGGTGTGTGCATGCAGTGAGACTTGAATGATTTACTTTACAACCTCCCTCCCTTCTTCTTTGGCACTAGTAGCTATCATGAGCCTTGCTTGAGCTGTGACCACCAATGCATTTTATCTTTCTTATCCCCGTACTCTGTGTAATTTCTCAGGAAAAAAAGTGTTTCAAGCTACATGTAGATTGTAGGACTGAAAGGATTTCAATGGAAAAAGAGAACAATAAATAGGAAGATAGCAACATATACAATCTATTTTCCATATACCAGATTTACTTTAATGATACTTCCTGGCAAATGGATTCACTTTTATATAACCTAGCATGAACAGATTATCCGGATGGTGAAATCTTGAATTCTTCTATCTCATAAATGGTCTAAACTGGATAAATGTTTTAAATGAAGAGGAAAAGAACAAGCACCACTTTCATCTGTACTTTTATTACTAAATCCTTTTTCTCATCCTGGTCTTTTACTGATTTGCTGCTGTACTTTTACTTACTAGTATTTTATTGATTCAATGTTTTCCTTTAAAGGTTGCAATTATGAAACGAGTCCGTCACCCTAATGTTGTTCTCTTCATGGGTGCTGTCACAAAGCGTCCACATCTATCTATAGTGACTGAGTATTTACCGAGGTAAAGTGGATCTCATTCTCTGTATAATGAATCTAAAGGCATTCTTAGGTTGTAATTTACAGTCGGATTAAATTTTGTATACCTGATTTTGAAACAGAGGAAGTCTATATCGCCTGATAAATAGGCCGGCTGCTGGTGAAGTAATGGATCAGAGAAGGAAGCTGCGAATGGCTCTGGATGTGGTTTGTGTCAACTGACTTCCAATGCCCTTTTACCCTTTTCATGTTTTAATGGCAGAAAGTTTTCTTATGGGTGCCTATGCAGGCCAAGGGTATCAACTATCTTCATTGTCTTAGCCCACCTATAGTTCACTGGGATCTCAAAACTCCTAATCTATTGGTTGATAAAAATTGGATTGTGAAGGTAAATTGTTGCCTACTGATCTATTTAATGATTTCCTTAAAACCATACATGGCTTTTAACTCATTTGAATATCTTGGCTCAGGTGTGTGATTTTGGTTTGTCAAGATTTAAAGCAAACACATTCATATCATCAAAATCGGTTGCTGGAACTGTATGTCCCTTTCTTAGCCCACATTCTGCACATTTTCTTTCATGCATATTCACTAGAAAGATTCTCTGGGTTGGATAATTTTATAGAAGCAATATGAATACTTCAATATAAATCAAAGCTATTTTTATGTGTCTCTGTGATCCATTCACCATCTTTCATCATAAGATGTCAAGGGTGATGAGATTATCAAATCCAGAACCAGTTTAAGTTGGATGAGAGGATATTTAAGGTGATAACATGCACAATATATCTGGGCAACGTTTCAGTGATGAACTCTGCAGTCAATTTTAGACCTCTTTGTTAGTCCACTTATCATGCATTCAGGCAATTTAAAGTACAATGGTCCTCCATCTCCAGTGTGAGGGGGAATCTTTCTTGTCACATGACCGGTTCTCTTCTTTGCTCTCAAGTTTTAGTGGAATATTATTTTTACTTAGATACGAGGTCCTTGCTGATAGTGGTTACTGTCCTGTTTATGGTTTACTGAGAAAAATAATAGCTCATGGGCATGAGTGGAATCATGGCTAGTTTTGTTGCGTGCAAGGAATTGTATCTTTATTTTCACTCTTCCTTCTTCTGGGCAATTGGCCTCCAGTAGATCATCACTGATGATGTAGTACTCCCTTGCATCATCCGTATCAGCTTGTTCATCCATATCAGGTGGTTGAGCACTTACAATGTAACAATCAGCACATAACAACCTTGCTTTTTATTTCAGCCAGAGTGGATGGCCCCTGAATTCCTACGTGGAGAACCCTCGAATGAGAAGTCTGATGTCTACAGTTTTGGTGTGATTTTGTGGGAGCTTGTAACCATGCAACAACCTTGGAATGGACTTGGCCCTGCTCAGGTTCATTTAACTCCATGTTTTGCTTGTTATTCTGTCTTAATGATCTTTTAAGCTCTGAGTTCCTCCTTTTTAGCATCTTCACCTACCGTTTAATAATACGTTTAATATAATACATTCAAATATCGAACAAGTTGTGCATGATTACCAGAACAGAAGGCTTTGTCATTCCCTTCCTGAACACAAGTTATGTAAACTTTCAGGTGGTTGGAGCTGTTGCTTATCAGAACAGGAGGCTTGCCATCCCACAAAATGTTCCTCCAGTATTGGCATCTCTAATGGAAGCTTGCTGGGATGAGTAAGTACACGTTCAACAAAGACCATTATACATTTACACTGCCTGCCAGTATTGTTTTTCTAAATGCTTCCACACCATATCTAAAGTGCCATTTTCAGCCACATTGTTTCTGGTTCATTTTATTTATTTATTTGTGCTCTTTTACAGTGATCCTGTTCAGCGCCCATCGTTTGCTAGTATCGTGGGAACATTAAAGAAGCTGTTGAGGTCTCCATCACAGTCGTCCATTCAGACAGGATGACCATAAGAAACCCATTAGTAATAATGCTTTCAAGTATTCTCACGGTAGGCCGGGCCATTCCAATGTGTATATATATAACTGGCTATTTTCACTATTTTCCAATGCGAACAATCCCAATAGCTTAAACAATCAAATAAGTAACTGCAATGGCTTGGCCTTATTTGTAGCTAGTACTGTGCTGCTTATGAATTACTATTACTATAACCTAAATAAAGCAAGCAACGATTACCCATGCAACATATTTGCTCTTATTGTTATTATATTATATATTATTATATAATTTTCTATGGTGCGATGATGATAGAACTTTTAATGCGGGTAGACATTATTATATTGCATATATACCTGTAGATGTAGATATTTCTGGTAACAGCTGGGGACTACTACATTATTATCCTCTGGATCTCCGGCCGTCATAGTAGGTAGGTAGAGAGGAGATAGAATTAGAATTGTTGAAGGAAGGGGAAGATAACAAGCAAAATGTGGACTGATCTTCTTCTACAGGCAGCTCTGATCCTGCTCACTCTCTTCATGTTCCTCCTAATGCACAACATTCCTCAAAAGTTCTTCTCCAAGTTGCGGCTTCGAAATCGAGCCGACATCCAAGCCAAGCGCCACTTCATCCAAGGCGCCCAGCTCCTGGCTCAAGCGAAAGCAGCCAAGGACCGGTCAACCACTACGAAGCTAGCCAAATCTGCGGAGTCCGAAGCCGACGCAGCAATCGCTATGGATCCAAAGGACGCCGCGGCTCACATACTCAAGGCTCTGGCTCTCGAGGTGCTGGGGTTCAAGACCTCGGCTCTCGACGCGATCGACGCCGCCCTGTCGCCGACGGTGGCCAAGTCTCTCAGCGATCCGGAGCGGGCGGACGCGCTGTTCAAGCGGGCGGAGCTGCGGTTGGCGGCGAGTCGGCGTGGGCGAGTTGACTCGGCGGTTGAGGACCTAGTGGAATCGGTGCGGTTGAAGGGCGATAATGCCAAGGCGTTTTGTTTGTTAGGCGATTGCTACAAACGCAAGGGGCTTAAGAATGAGGCCCAAAAGGCTTACGAGGACGCATTGAAAGCCCAACCTAATTACACTGTAGCCCGAGAAGCCCTTAACCGCTTAGGCTCATAGTTTTTATATATAAAGATTTGTTTTTTTTTTTTTTTTTGGGGAGAAACTTAGATCCATAGTTTTGTAAAGGACAACCAAGCAGTACCCATTTTTCAACGGATAAACTTTAAGAAAAGATGTCATCTTTATGTCCGAAAGATTGCACTGCGGATTAGTGGATTACCATTAATTATTAAGCTTAATATAAATTTGAGAGAATGACATTTTTGTCCATGATTTGTAAGAATTTAGTTTTTATGTTGGGCAAATTTTACTGTGGATCATGTTCTATGGCAAATAACATATATTGTCATGGTCTATGTGTGGACCATGGTCCAGTGTATAATACAATAATTGTTTATGTACATGTGTTGTTTATTCTTTAGATAACTTGTCTACTCTATGTATAAATTGTAATATCCCACAATTTGGCATGAATTTGAGGTTGATTTTAATATCATTTTTACTATGAACTTAAAAAAGCAATGCAACTTAGTGTTCAATTCGCTCAATATTTGTGTTCATTGTTCCGAATTGTCCAATATTGCGGTAAGTGTAGTTTAAAAAAAAAACCACATATAAACAAATTGATGATAAACTAAATTAAGAAAATACTAGTTAATTTCATTTTTGATCATAAATTTATAGGTGTCAGTCAATTTGTAGATTTTTTATCATAACATTAACTTTATTAGCATTATTGTAACATGACATTTTTTTGTCATATATTAACAAAATAGTTTAAATATTGTTAAATACAATGTCATTTCGATTTTCAATTATGATTTTTTTAAAAATAAATATAAAAAATATAGTGAGTCAACCAACTTTGAATAAAAAAGATCTAAATGCCCTTACATTTAACGACATTTCAACGATTTTGTTGACGAGGACAAAATTGATCATGTCACCATAATACTATGACCAAATAAAAATGTTTTGATAAAAAAATGACTAAAATAGACTATCAACTATAAATCTAATATAAAAAATGGAATTAACTCTTTGTAAAATTTTGGACTGAGTTTATTTTATTTTTAAATTATTCAGTTTGACGAATCTATACTCAACCAAGCTTGTATTTTCATTTTTCAACATCATTAAATTAAATATACGCAAAATTTAATTCATACAAGTAAAATTATATTGCACGCGACCAGATGCCGATTTGGTGTCATCCTGAATCCTGATGCAGAGGAAATTGATTTGTCTGCTACATGTACATATAGCCAATCCATTATCTATGCACGTATTATATACGTATAAATACACAAAACATACATATACAACTATTTTTAGCTCTGATTTATCGCTGACTCCATTAAAGCTTCAAGGAAAATCGACCGAGTTCTAGATCGTGAAGCCTAAAACCCTAGGAATAGTTTCTGATTTCATCAGAGCCATTAGATTCAATCAGGTAATTATCAGCTTTTGCATTAATTTATTTTCAATCAATTTATCGTTCACGGAGCTCCTTCAATCATCGACCTCACTGGCTCAGCTTCATAATTCCCGTCTGATATATTCATTGAGAAAGATGCATACTAATGCATTGTTTACATAGTATTGTGAATTCACGAAAATAAAAAGTGCTATATTTCAACAGCTTCAATTTGTTTGTTTACAGAATCTAATTCGTAGCAGGAGGAGCTTATTGTTTCGTAATTGTGTTTTCAATGACTTTGATAAATTTTGCTGCCAGTTAAATGAGGTTTGTTTCAAATAATTCTCTGTATGAATCAATTTTGTTGGTGTGCTTTAATTTTATGTTTATTATTTGATTGGAAATAGGAAACGAGAGAGTGATATGTGATGAGGGGCTGGAATAGCCTTCTGTATATTGGCTGTTGGTTTTTCATATCTTGATTGTATCTTCCGGGGTAAGTATGAACATCGTCAAGGGTGTTGCTGACCTTTTACGGAGGAGCTCAAGTAGCTATGGTAGTGACTCCCGGTCTGGGTCATCATTTGAGAGATTCTCTCCTCCAACTCCATTAATCCGGTTTAGGTAATACTACCTGCTATTGTGTTCTCACTTATGTTTTGGCAAATAAATTCTTCTTTGTAAGTAGACACATGTAGTGCTAAGATCAACATCAACTACATTTCTGATTTTTGTTGGGAGTTGGATGAAACATTAAAAAGATCCCAACATCCCATTAGCTGAATGATTTGCTAAGTGGCTATAATTCTCGTGTGCCTTGCCCACTATTTTGAACCCATTTGATTTACACATTCTTTTGTTTATCCAATATGAAGTATACGAGTTTACATCATTTATAGACCAATCTCACTTGGTAATTCCCCCCTTTCCAGTGAAAGTGGTGATGAGGCTATTCTAAGTGCACTCTGGGCAAGATATGAGAATGTCTCCGATAAGGTACGTGAAAAGATGTTCTCCTGAACTGATATAGCTTCTATAGGCAATGTGCTGGTTATATTGTGGAACTATTTGAAATGGATTTGTTTCATCTCGCACTTTTAGCTTTATATGTTGCAAAAATGTCGACTCAAATGTCCTGGTTACTTCCAGGGTCCTTTCAAATTAAACTTCACTTTCTGTGAGGCTAAAAGAATGGTGCCAACTATTACACTTGCCAATGCCTAAATAGAAAAAGGTGTTTGTCATATAACTTCTGGGCACCATGTGTACTAAATAACATGTGGTTTAAACTAATTATCTAATAAATTTATTAATTACATATAAATTCCCCTTTTTAAGCTTAAAGTTGTATGTTATCTAAAATAAAAAAGTTTAAAAGTTGTAACGAAATGAAAAGAAGGCATTCAATTTTAAAATAGGTACTTCATTTATTGAGTAATATATGCATGTGATGTGAGTGGTGAAAATGTTTGAACTGGCTATACTCTCAAGGATTTGGGTTCCAGCTGTATCCAGTATCCAAAGTTGAAACAGTAAATCAGACTGTAGTTTGTGGTGTAGAGTCTTCTTCTTCTTTTTCCCTTAATATAGTTGGAGGTTTATATGAAAAAGACTCAGCACTCGTGTCATACTTAGATTGGTTGCTGATTTTTATTTCTATTTTCTTTTTCCTTTTTCCTTTTGCATGCAAATCTTTGATGCTATATTCATTTGTCATACCTGACCTACTCTTTCATAAAGGTTTGCTATCTCATTAAAGGATCTAATCATCTAATCAGTTCCTTTTTCTTTCATTATTTTTGGCATAGAAGGACCATTGCATCTAACTTTTGATTTGCTGGTAAATTCATATGCCAAATTATAATCTCTATCTTTTAAGATGTTTCACTCCAATGCCCAGTAAATATGTATCCTCAGAAAGACACCTCTTGTCTCTACAGTATACTCTGAAAACTGTTTTTGATCCATATTTTGTTCTCTATGCTGCCAGCAGCTTATCTTCGCCCTTCCCACTCTGCAGCATCTGTTTGGAATTCAGGGACTGTTTTACCTTTATGGAGTGAGCTGGACTGTTTATATTATCTGGTGTCATTCTAGGATTTGATATCTCACATGTTATGTGCTTGTTCATAGTTCTAATTATTGTGCAACTATGTTTAATTTCAGTGTTGCTCAATTCTTATTACATGAATTGTTTTTAGCTTAGCTTCATTGTATTCCTTCACTATTAGCTAGCAAATGAAATATTTTGTCATGCAGGGCTTCTTCTGCTAATATGCATATTTGCTTCATTATTTTTCCACCTTACAGCTCTATTAACCTGTTTGAATAAATTTTCAGATGGAAAAGAAGAGGTCCTTTCAAATTTTCTTGAAGCAATTCCTTGTCGTATTTCGAAATTGGGAACCAATTAATCTTGCCCAATCTCGGGAGGCTGTTTCCGTTGCATCTACTACAGAGGGTTCAAAACTTGTTACTGATGTTGTACTTGGCTGTTCGTTTGGTCATCCTGCTGAAATTATTCTATGTTTAATTGAAGAGCTTGAACAAATAACCATACTCATTAATGAATGTAAGTTGGCTTTATATTTTCTAAAGCTCTGTAGTCAGTATTTCTTCCTACTTATTTAAGTCTCTTAAGTGCTAATTGCCTGGTTGTACTGGATTGCTTGTCCAGTGATATTTTTCTTTGAACATTTTTTTTCCTTACATTTCCTTTTCTCTGGAGGGGTTGACTGGATAAAGTGGAAGATTTTCACATTCCTCACAACTTCACTTTGCTTTGTAAAAAAAAGAAAGAGAAAAACGTGACCCACCTTTATCCACCAAGAGATGTGTAGATAATATTGGGAAAATTTAGAAAACAGTACTGTTCTTGGCAGCAAAGATCTGTGAACAATGCACCACTGTGTTGGTGTCTGGTCAATTGGTCTTTGGACACTGTAGCATTTCTCTTTTGCTTGCTTAACTTGGTAAAGTGCTTTAAGGCAATGTGCTCTAAGTAGAGGAATCCCTTCCTACAGTAAATGACATCTTTGCGAACATTATAAATTCTTGTTTCCTCCCTGAAAATATTATGTTTAACTCCATCATAATGCTATGAAGTGCAGATCAGTTAGGAGCTTTGTCTACCATAACATCTGAAGGTTTGCCCGTCTTGGATGCTTTGACTGTTGTGATTCGTTCATTGCACAATTGCAGACTTTTTGGCTACTATGGTGGGATTCAAAAGCTTACAGCATTAATGAAGGGTACAATTTCTCTCATACTTTGTCCTTTTTATTCTTCCAATTGTTTTAGTTGCAATTGTTGTATGTTTGCTTTGGGGGAAGGATAAGAGTGGTTAATGGAGATGATACGCATTATCTATATGATACTTTCTCCAAATGTAGTTTTGAATTTTATTTAGTATTCTCTGTGTAGAGATCATCCATTCTTTATCTTTCTTTCTACATTTTGATGTGGTCACCCTTTTTCTTCTCCTTTCCATTTGGACCTTTATATACCAAAAGTCTTTCACTACAAAGTCTCTGAATTTGTGAGTATTATTAATTTCCAGCCACAGTTGTGCAACTCAAGACCATTGCAAGTGCACTTTCAACAGATGGAAGTTTGTCAAACAGTGTTGTGGAGAGGATTTCAATTTTTCAGAATATTTTAGTACGTGCAGTCTCCATAATAGGCAGCTTTATTGACTTGCAGCCAAGCACATGTAAAAAAGCTCATCTAAGCAGCAGTCACTTGGAGTTTTTTGTCTCAAGGAGCAGCAGGGAAACAACTGAACCTTCTTTAGACATGAATGATTCTCTTCCTGAAGTAATGTTGCAGTGGCATAAAAAGGCAGTTGTGTCTGTAATGGAAGCGGGTGGCCTTAATTGGTTAGTAGGTAAGGTAGGCAGCTTCATTTGTTTTCCTCCTTTGATTTCCTTTTTTTAAGCACATGCATGGGATTTAAACAAGTGTAACTTATGGTTCTATTTCTAGATCTGGGTATTCTCTGGACATTACTTTCTGGAACTATTTATGTATTATTAAGTCCATCAAGATAATTTATTGCTTTTAAGATCTGAGTTTGCCTATTTCTTTGTTGTGGTCCTTTCTGTTGTAAGAGCTTGTTAAACAGGTAATTCGATATACTTATGAAACAAATTATGCAAAACATTAACTGATTCCTGGGAGGAAGACACCCCACTTACTGATCTACCTATCTGCTTATAAAGATGATTTTTTTTAGCAGACAAGCATCTTGTAAAAAACTGAAATTACAAACTTTCCTAACCTTTGATGCTAATGCTTGTGATTAAGAAAGAAACCTTGATTCCTGAAAATTGGTATACCTTTTGACCTGAGGCATCCTTTGTTAACTTTCCTTAGTAGATGAAAAGTATTTAATATGCTATTTCTTGTTTCTTGTCATTTGGATGCTTTTATAGGAGAACAAGCTTTGGTTATACACAGTCAACTTTTTATGCATCTACCTCCGTTGATCATAAATACAGGAGAAAGTGCTTTGGTTATAAAATGAAAGTGCTATATACATTTCTTGTGTTGAGAAGAAATATAGTCCTTTTGCACATTACATCAGCATTCTTTTCATGGCTTATTATTGATGTGAAGGACCTCACATTTCATCTATTATGTTGGGAATTGATATTTTTAATGCTTGTTATGCACTTATGCCACCAAATGCACTTCAGCTATGCTTATTCAAGAAACTGTATTCACCCTACTAGACAAGTGTATATATGCCACCATTTTCTCTGTGTACAATTAGTTATAACATATTCCCCCCCCCCAACCTCTTCCTATAATTTTACTAAATATTAATAAGTCACTGGCACTTGCTATGCCATTTTTAGATAATAGTGTAAGTCAAATATTTAGATTTAACCAGCTATGAACAGTAGGAAGCCACTGTTATTTAATTCTTTTGGTTGAACTTTTGATTTCAGAGCTGTTGCGTGTCATGAGGAGGTTGAATATGAAAGAACAACATACGGACATTTTACTACAGAATTTAGTTCTTGAAACTCTTCAATCAGCACTTTCTGATAACCCTCGGGGTCAGAACCATTTTCGAAGTATTGGTGGACTTGAAGTTCTGTTGGATGGGCTTGGAGTTGTATCAAACAGTGCTTTGTTATTAGAGGATTTCTCAAGTTCTGGCACCACTAGGTATTATATTTATTTCAGTTTGTTGCATCTACAATATGATCTTTGATCTTTCTATTTGGTCCACTAAAATTGAACATTGAGTGATAGGTTTTCCATTTATTGACTGACAGGTATTCTCTGTGTAAAAAATTAAGATCATAATGAACCTGGTTCAGTGGTACCCAATTGCAATATTTGCACCTTAGCTCCTTAGTTGATTTACATGATAAAAGACAATGCTATAACATGGATCTTTCTTGCTCTCTCTATATGTATATTATATGTAATATTTTTTTGATAGAATGGATTTCTTTTTTCCTGGCAGGAATAATAACTTCCTACTGGATATTTTCCACCTCCATGTTCTTTTATTGGAGGTTCTTAGGGAGGCCGTGTATCCTTTTGCTATTCACTTAAATATATATGTTTGTGTGTGTGTAATATTTGCCTTTCATACTTCGTGGAAATACTAAAAGGCCACAAGGAACTGTTTGGTGCAACTGTAAGTAGCCTTTTTCTTGAAGAAATCTATTTACATAATTGGATTTCAAATTGCCTGTTTAAAGCCTTCCTTTTCAGCTTCTTTTCTGTCAAATTCCTTTCAGTTAAAAATTTGCCTAAACATCAATTCACTTGATTTTCTTCTCTTTTTAAATCTATACGAGTAAACTGTGCAAATGATCACGGATGTCCTTGACCTGATCTAGCTTCGGAAATTTGAACAATATGCAATTCTTATCAGAGAATGGAAGGGTGCACAAGTTTGCAAATAGCTTTTGTTCACTTGCATTCACACTACAAAAAGTCAGACTGGATGGCAATGATTTGCCACAGGATGTTTATGATAATAGTGATGATACAAGTTCCACTGAAGCTAAAGGGACAAAGGACTCTGCCACAGTTTCAGTCAAGCTATCTTATTTACAAAGTTGGAATGATTATGTTGCCAAGATGAGCACTGCCCTTTTTTCTTTTCTTCTTCCATCAGAAGTTAGTAAACCACATAAAGCTCAAGCATCAACCGGAAGAAGTAACTTGTTAATGTCTCCAGCTTATGTCGAACTTTCTGTAAAGTGGGTGATTAGAGTGCTTCTAATAGTTTTTCCATGTATAAAAGCTTGCTCGAATCAAAAGGAGCTGCCTAACCATTTAAGGTATATCCTCAAGTGTTTGCATATTTTAATCTTCTCTTTCTTTACCTAAATTTATTATTTTTTTTCTTAAGGATTCTTAATTCTTTTGGTTTGCGTTGACGAATGCTATTATTTGCATCCCCAAACTCTGCTAATTAGTTAGTTAGTTAGTTTATGTGTGTGTGTGTGTGTGTGTGTATATATATATTATTTATAAATCCCTCCTCATGTCTAATTTTCTGACACTAAATGATTCTCACAGGTTTTTTACCTATATGCTTCAACGTTGTGTTCTCTCTGCATTCAAGACGATTCTGATCTTTTCACCATCACTAGTTGATGTCTTCCGAGCTGAAGGAGCTTGGGACTTCCTCTTCTCTGAAAACTTTTTTTATTTTGACCCTGCTTCAGGGGAATTTTCTGGTCATGATGGGTCCAACTATGAGATTCCACTGTTCAGCAATGAACAGAAGTATGCTTCAAATTGCACGGGTAGCTCTATAAATCTTAATGAAGTTGAAGCTATTCAGAGAGAAGTAATTTCATTCATGGAATTTGTGGCAACTTCAAGTGGAAGTTCACATAACTTGGTTGGTCCTTTGTTCTTCCTTTATCCTCTACTCTGTCAGATGTTACATATCTAGGGTTTTCTCTCCAACATCCTCATCACCTATTTCCTATCTGTTTATCCTGCAGTAGAAGAAGTCCTGTGGTCCAACATTTGTGTTGGATCTCATATGTTGTTAAGTTGCAAGTTGTGTGCATTTTGCATCTCAAGTTTCCTTTGGTGCACATGGTCAGAAAACTGGTGCAACCTATATTTCATTAGCAAGCTTTCTTGCACTGTTAAAATTCTGGCAAGGAATGGATCTTTCAAGACTTGCTGATATGTGTCATGTTGCGTTCTTTAGAACATTGATCCATTCTTGCATCTAATTCAAGTTATCTACTTGCTCCCATTGTCACTATTTACTCATCATATTCCATTCAATAATATGTGCTATTAATTTTTTCAAAGAATAAATACTGAACTGGTGATTTAATTTAACATAGTTGCATGGGTGTAGAATTGGTCATCTGGTCGTGTTATGCTAAAATAATTGCTCTCTTGTCTGACAACTGCAGTGGATGAAAGTATGAAACTTTTGTTTCAAACCCACCTGTAACTACTTGTTTGATTGAATATAACTTGCATTGCAGACCTTCTACCTCACCCCTGCAAAGCAATGAGGAAAAAAGTAAAAGGGAAGAAAATAAATTTGGTTCTGTATAAAAGATCTGCAATAGAGAGTTTCTATTGCTTTTCATCTGTGGTTCTGTCTTGGTGTGCGCTCTTTTTGTATTTCAGTCTTTTATATTATACTTATATTTAATAACTTTCTGTTATGACAGCCTGAGTGCTCAGTTCTATTAGATGCCCTTGAACAATCTGCTTGTAATCCTGGGATAGCTAATGTTCTTGCAAGGAGCCTGCTTCAAATATTGCAGCTTTCATCTGAGAAATCTGTTTCTTCTTTCAAGACACTTGATGCAATTCCTCGTGTTCTTAAGATTGCCTGTGTTCAGGCCCAGGAGTCTAAGAGAGCTGAAAGTGAAAGTCCTCATGTGGATTCTATTCAGATTGAAATGGCAACTTCTTTTGACCAAGAGATGTTGAGTTCTGCTAAGGCAGTCCAATGTTGGAAAACAAGCATGGCAACTTGTGTTGAAATTTTCACAAGATACTTCTCTCTTATAGATGATGCAAAAAGATTGATATTGCACAGCTCTGCTTGTGTTGACCGTTTATTTGATTTGTTTTGGGAAGAAGGCCTGAGAGGCCACATACTTTCTTATATTCTTGACCTGATGAAGGTTACTGCCTTTGACCCTTCACCCCTCTATGTTTAGTTTAGTCCCGCATCTTATTCTTTGTTTGACTTTTGTTTTTTGGGCCAGCAGATTATCTCAATATCTGAGGAAGACCATAAAGCAAAACTTTATTTATGTTCGAAGTATTTAGAGACATTTACACATGTAAAGGAACACGAGAACTTTGTAGAATTATCTATTGACTTACTTGTTGGGATGAGAGATTTGCTTTCAACTGACGAAGAGGTATTTTACCGTTCGCATTTTGTATTTTTGCATGTCACTAACATGTCTATCGAAATTCTGTTCTGCATATTGACGTATAATGTGGCTCCTGTCTTGGCAGTACTATCAGGCTTTATTCTGTGATGGTGAGTGTTTCATACATGTTGTGTCTTTGCTGAATGGGAACCTTGATGTAACAAATGGTGAGATGCTGGTACTAAATGTCCTCAAAACACTGACCTGCTTGCTTTCACAGAATGATGCCTCAAAGGTACCTGTTTGTTCTTCTTCAGTTCTAGTATTTGGATTTCATTTATGGATCTCAAGACATACTTCTTGTACTGGCTACCAAAGTATAATTTGAAAATGCTAGCTTGTGCCTGCCCATCAGTATTTTTAAAAAAAATTATTCAATCTGAATTTCAATTGGCCCTTGTACACACAATAATAATAATCCATTCTTTGCTCCAAATTGAATCAGTACTCTGTTTCTAGTCAGTGCATCTTTTTGTCAACTCAGATGTCAAGTGCCTTATTGTTTTTGCAGCTAGGAAGTCCTTTTAAAATTTAGGAAGAACATATCTACTTCTTTTAATTTTTAAAAGTAGAAGAACAAATCTAATAATTGAAACTCAACATCATTCTACATCCTTCAACAAGTAAACAGGATTGTTAATATTTGAGATAGAATTAAATTACATTCCTCCAAACAGTAAGAAATATCTATAATGTGCAGTAGTTGAACACATGATAATGTGCAGTAGTTAGGTATAAAAAGAATCTATAATTCTCAATTGTTGATAGGTATTCTTCTCAATGTCACATGTTAAGTTTTTATGAAGAGTTATTGCTAGCTTAGTAAAAAGTTGGTTAGTTCTGTACTTGGAATATTATGTTTCTACTATATTTGTGATACCTTTCACTCTTGTAGCATTGGTGATAATGTGTCATGGTTCATGCCCATAAATTTCTACTTCACATTAACCTTCTCTTTTCATCTGAAAGGCTGCATTCAGGTCACTTGTGGGTGTGGGCTATCAGACATTGCGAAGCATACTGTTGGACTTCTGCCAATGGCAACCGGGTGAAGCACTTTTGAATGCTTTGCTTGATATGTTGGTTGATGGAAAGTTTAATCTCAAGGCAAACCCTGTGATAAAAGTGAGTGATGGCTCTAATTTAGTTGTATTGACTGTGTGATATTGGTGTTTCTTTGTGGTTGGTTTCTGTTTAAAATGCTTCTCATTTGTTGTATCTGCCTCATTTTTTATTGATTCAGAATGAAGATGTGATCTTGCTCTATTTGAGTGTTCTGCAGAAGGTTAGTAATTTATGCTAGCACATAATACTTTTTCACTGTTCACTGGGAGGCAGTTAAATGCATCTCATTTTAATTCTTTCTACTGAAATATTATCTATGCTTATTTATATTTGTGTAAGTGATATTGAATCAATTTCTTTCCAATTCATGACTGGGCAGAGCAGTGGGTTGTTGCAGCAACATGGGCTAAATGCTTTCCTTCAAATTCTAAGGGATTCAATATCAAATCGAACTTCATGTGTCAGAGCAGAGATGCTTAACTTCCTTCTTGATTGGTTTGCGCTTGAAGATGATGATGGCGTGGTCATGAAAATTGCCCTATTGGTTCAGGTCATTGGTGGCCATAGCATTTCAGGGAAAGACATACGCAAAATTTTTGCTCTACTTCGAAGTGAAAAAGTTGGATCTAATCAGCAGTACTGCTCATTGCTATTAACCAGTGTGCAGTCAATGCTAAATGAGAAAGGACCGACTGCCTTTTTCGATCTTAATGGCGTGGACTCTGTAAGTTTAAATTGCCCCCCAACACAACAAACATCTATGAGCTCACTGGTTGTTTCTTTCCATTTTTGTGTGAACTGTATCCACTTGAACTTTATTCAGAATAACTAGCTATTTGAACTCTTTTCTTTACCCTTTACTTTTTCTTGTTTATTTTTATTTTTAAGTTCCTCTTTGCAGATTTTGTTTAAATGCAGTTAAGCTATTTAAGCTGCTATCTTGACTATGCCACTTTCTTTATCATCTCTGTATGGCACTTGCAGGGAATATCAATTAAAACTCCAGTTCATTATCCTTTGAGTAAGGGACTTTCCTTTACTTGTTGGTTAAGGATAGAAAGCTTTCCCAGGAGTGGGACAATGGGGCTTTTCAGTTTTCTTACTGAAAGTGGAAGAGGATGCATTGCTGTCCTTACAAAGAACAGTTTAATCTATGAGGTGCAGTAGTAAATTATGGTATTTTGTTTCTGTTTTCACAAAGGAAAGGCTAATTTTGCACTTTGTTTTCATGAAATCAGCATACTTAGGTTCTGCTTGGTAAAGCTTGTGATAATCCATATTCTCCTGCTAGTTATCTTATGGATTACTGTCTATGATCATGATCTTGGAGAAAGTGGATTATTTGATCTCTAATCTGAATGATATACTTAAATGAGCTTTGCACTTAATTAAGGCTTTGTTCCTTTTGTATTTTATAAAGATCACAATGGAGTCTTCCCATCCAAATATATTACATATTCTCTCTTACTATGGCTTAATAATTTTAACAATTTATGGATTACTTTTAAACCTCTTGCAGTCGATAAATCAGAAGCGACACTGTGTCTCTCTCCATGTGAACCTTGCCAGAAAAAAGTGGCATTTTCTGTGTATCACCCATACAATTGGTAGGGCATTTTCTGGGGGTAGCCAATTGAAATGTTATTTGGATGGAGTTCTTGTGTCATCTGAAAAATGCAGGTTGTGTTTCATTTCATTATTTTTTGATTCCTTCTTGTTGGTTTCTAAGATCTGAAAAGGAACATAGGAGAGTAGTAGATATTATGCATTTGGTTCTTCTAGAAATGCAAAAATTTGACCAGAACTTTATTATTCTGATTGCAGATATGCAAAAATAAATGAGCCTTTGACTTGTTGCACCATCGGCACAAACATAAATTTCCCTTACTTTGAGGACAATTCTTTGCTTTCAATCAACGATTCATCCTCATTTTTTGGTCAGATTGGTCCTGTTTACTTGTTCAATGATTCAATTACTTCTGAACAAGTGAAACTTATCTATTCCCTAGGACCAAGCTACATGTACTCCTTCCTTGACAGTGAATTTGCAGTTGGTTTGGAAAGTCCATATAACAATGGATCAATTGATGTGAAGGATGGCCTTGCGTCCAAAATTATTTTTGGACTTAATGCACAGGTTCTTTATCTGCTTTTGGAAATATGTTTACTTCAAATTTTAATACTCTTATTCAACTCTTTTGTGTTCCATATCAGGCAAGTAAAGGCAGAATGTTGTTTAATGTTTCACCAATCTTGGATACTGGGGTGGATAAGAGTTCATTTGAAGCAACTGTGTCTGCTGTTGGGACACAGCTATGTTCCAGACGATTGCTACAACAGATTATATACTGTGTAGGTGGGGTATCTGTTTTCTTTCCTCTGTTCACTCAGATTGAACTGTATCAAGATGAAGATAAGAAGCATGTTGGTGAGACATTGCTAACTCCAGTTACAAAGGAACGTTTAACTGCAGAAGTTATTGAGCTTATAGCTTCTGTTTTAGATGAGAATTTAGCCAATCAGCAGCAGATGCTTCTACTATCAGGATTTTCAATATTAGGGTTTTTACTTCAATCTGTTCCGCCTCAACAGCTCAATTTGGAAACACTTTCGGCTTTAAAACATTTGTTAAATACGGTTTCAAATAGTGGTACGTTGCTCAATTTCAGTTTCTGGATCTTGGATTTGTAACTTTGTACTTGTTAGTTATTCATGTGCTTAATTTTCTGATGTTCTGCTCTGTTGCTGAGCATTCTGTAATTTTTTGCAGGTTTGTCCGATATGCTAATGAAGGATGCTATATCAAATATATTCCTTAATCCACTTATTTGGGTGCACTCAGTTTACAGGGTTCAACGTGAGCTGTATATGTTTCTCATTCAGCAATTCGATAATGATCCAAGGTTGCTAAAAAGCCTATGTAGACTCCCCCGAGTTCTTGATATAATACAACAGTTTTACTGTGATGATGCAAAAAATAGTTCTGCTATTGGAAACAAACCAGTTTTACATGCTGTGACAAGGTCAGTTATTTCAGAAAGACCCACCAAAGATGAAATACATAAAATTCGTCTCCTTCTATTGAGTCTTGGTGAGATGGGCCTCAGGTAAATAGTTTCTTTTTCTATACTTCCTTATATTAAGAGCAGATTTGTGCTTTTCCTTGATGTGTTGTTCCCAGCAACATTTCTTTTTTCATGGTTTAATTTGTCATTTTATAATGGTTTATTCTACAAAATGTTCTTTGAAATATGTTTTGTTATGCAGGGAGCATATTTCAGTATCAGATATAAATGGTCTTATCGCCTTTTTTGAGAGTAGCCAGGATATGTCATGCATTGAAGATGTTTTGCATATGATTATTCGTTCTGTATCCCAGAAGCCGCTGCTTGCTTCTTTTATGGAGCAAGTTAATTTGATTGGTGGTTGTCACATTTTTGTCAATCTTCTTCAAAGGTATGTCTTCTGTCATTATACTGCCTTTTACTTCAAATGGGTATGCTATAATTCTTACTATTATGGGCAAACTGGTTTGGTTCATAACAAGAAGAAACAGAAGCCTTCTTGTTCCCTTTTCCACTTCAATATTTTCTTAATTATTTTTAGTTTTTCAGTTTGGCTGATGAACACTAAAACCTTCTTAGAGATCTGTGGCATTACCTGTACATTTTCTAATTAAAAAAAATGGAATCCTGAATCTATAATTGATATCCAACAATCAGCTTAGACTTTTTTTTTCATCTCACAAGGTGACCAAATAGTTTTATTCATCTTCGATTTAGAAAATTTTTGGTTTGAATACTGAAAATGAGCACGCAGAACGAATTACATTGTGTTTTCTGCAACCTATGAGGTCAATATTGAGCATTGAAATTAACCAACTTACTGTCATAAATAGGTTTATTTACTATCATATTTTTTTTATCAGTTGTGGCAATACAGGTCTAGGTTGATATAATTGCCATTTTTAACTCTTCTTTGTGCACTTCCACCTTCCTACTGCAATTATGGGGTTTGTGGCACTTAACATTTATGGACAAAAGCTAATAATAAGCTTGTTACTGATTAAAAAAAATCACATTTCTGATGATTCATGATACTTTTTAGGTGTGTATATTTATATGATTTTTCTATTAATTGATGATTTGTTGAAAATGCATTAAGAATCAACAACAGTGCCAAAAGGGACAAAATTGAACTGATACATAGGGAAAATGCCATTTAAAACAGTACGGGATCCAAGGAGTGACACAATTACCTTCACTGGAAATAATAAATTGAGAAAGGGCCAAAAGAAGAAAGAAATTGAAGGAATACACCTATCTCCTTATGTCCCAACAAAAATGGAGTGTGCAAGCCTAAGTTGTGCTTACAAACTTCTTGACTCTGGTGGTTTTTGAAGGAATAGAGTTTCTTAAGTCTCCATTGGCCATACAAAAAACTCTGTAGCCTTATCATTACCATCCTCAGTCCTCACCCACCTTTCCCTTAGAACTGTAGCCTTCCTAATATATGTTTCCTTTATGTGTATTTTCTGAATGTATTGGCATCTAAAATATTTATTCTCCTGTTTTATTAATTCAGGGATTTTGAGCCTATCAGATTGCTTAGTTTGCAGTTCCTTGGTAGACTGCTTGTTGGTCTTCCGTCAGAGAAGAAAGGATCAAAATTTTTTAGCATTGCTGTGGGACGACCTAAATATCTTTTAGACAGCCACAAGAAAGCCAGTTCAAGGATGCAGCCCATTTTCTCAGTAATGTCAGACCAACTGTTCAAGTTTCCTCAGACAGATCTTCTGTGTGCTACATTGTTTGATGTTCTTCTTGGAGGTGCAAGCCCTAAACAGGTGATTATGTATCATTTTCATTTCTCTTGTGTAATTATGTTTTGATTTAACATCCACCTGAACAGTTGTATAATCTTTTAATTCAGCAGTCAAATGGTTATCCTTCATGTTTTATGACTTTCGTTACTCATATCTGAGGAGTTGAGTATTTATTGAATGGTGAATGCACATGGCTATATGATTCATAAACGCAACTAAATTTTCCGAGCAGGTTCTTCAGAAGCATAACCAGCTTGACCATCAGAAGAGGAGTAACTCTCAATTCTTTCTTCCTCAGATCTTACCCCTCATTTTCAGATTCTTGGCAAATTGTGATGATGCTACTGCAAGGATTAAAATTGTTAGCGATCTACTTGATCTTCTCGACTCAAATCCTTCAAACATTGAAGCTCTAATGGTATAAATATAAAATATTACCTGGTAGCTCAAGGAAACTGTTGCTTGTAAACTATCTTTAATTACTCAGATTTGTGTGATAGGAGCATGGTTGGAACGCGTGGTTGGATGCTTCTTTGAAGACAGATGCATTGAAGAGCTACAAACTCAAGACGCATATTCACAGTGACTATGAGATTAGTGAACAAAACTTTATTAGGAGTTTGTACTGTGTTGTTCTTTGTCACTCTGTGCATTTGGTCAAAGGAGGGTGGCAACATTTAGAGGAGACAGTGAATTTTGTACTTGTTCAATGTGAAAAGGTATGCTTTTAACTCTTCTGAATAACTTTATGTATTTTGCAATTCATTGGTAGCCACCTACAAATTGCTTATGGAAGCCGATGGACTTTTTTTTTCTTTGTTTCTTCAGGGTTGCCTCTCATATCAGTATTTTCTTCGGGATCTCTATGAGGACTTAATCCGGAAGCTGGTAGATTTGTCTTCTGAGGAAAACACTCTTGTGACACAGCCTTGCCGAGACAATATGTTGTACCTTCTGAAACTAGTTGATGAGATGCTTCTTTCAGAAATAAATTATAAGCTTCCGGTATATGATTACCCTGAAACACTCTGACTTGTGTTATTTTTTAATTCCTCATTCCAAATATTTTTCATTGTTTTGTGAGCTATTCTTTTAAAAAGAATTTTAGAGCTATGTAGAGTTGGCTTTAGCTAGGCTTGTTCGTTGTTTTTTGTTTTTTGTTTTAAATTTATTTTTCTTCCATTTCTGGGTTGATAAAAAAGTATATGTTGAGTCAAATTATTTATTTGCCATGCTGCAACTGTGATGCAAGATACAGTTGGTCTCTTTTATTGTGATGTACAGTAGTAATTTCTTTTGTTTTTATTTTTATTCTAACACATCATCACTATATATGCTATATTATTTTACATTACATTAAGTTTCTGACTATGCCTTGCAGTTTCCAGCTAGCCGCACAAACTTTTCTACTGAGTTCTTAGAACCAGAAAAACTCAAAGACCTTGATTCTGCCTTATTGGAGGCCCTGCAAGGAGAATTTGATGAGAAGTTATCAAGGTATATTTAAATTGATTTGCTCACTGTCTTCAATAGCTTGACAGCACTCCATTTTTCCAGTGGGTGATGATTATACTGATTGAAACAATTTTATCTATATATGTATGTGTGTGTGTGTGCGTATTGGTTCCCGTTCATGCATTATGCTTCATTTATGTTTCCCAGGAGTATTGAGGTTCAGAATTTGCCCAACACAAAAGAAGAGGAGAAAATCAATGAAGAGTGGTGGAATTTATATGACAACATATGGAATATTATTAGTGCAATGAATGGAAAGGGGTCAAATAAAATGTTGCCCAAGTCTTCCCCAGCTGCAGTTACTACCTTTGGGCAAAGAGCTCGTGGATTGGTTGAATCACTGAATATTCCAGCAGCTGAAATGGCTGCTGTTGTTGTATCTGGTGGAATTGGCAATGCTTTGGCTGGAAAACCAAATAAACCTGTTGACAAAGCTATGCTTCTAAGAGGGGAGAAATGTCCTAAAATTGTTTTTCGACTGATGATCCTCTATCTTTGTAAATCATCCCTTGAAAGAGCATCTCGATGTGTTCAACAGGTCATCCCCCTTCTACCCTGCCTTCTCACTGCTGATGATGAGCAAAGCAAGAGCCGGTTGCAACTCTTCATATGGTACCGTATATTTACCATTTTAATTTTTAAGAGAAGTTTTATCTGGGTTCCTTTATTTTTGTGTGCTACATTATCCATAGGTGACTATTTATCTGAATATGTGACCTGGAATTGAATTAATATATAGGGCCTTGCTTGCTGTTAGATCACATTATGGGATGCTGGATGATGGTGCTAGGTTTCATGTTATTGCTCATTTAATCCGTGAAACAGTAAGTTGCGGAAAGTCAATGTTAGCTACTAGTATTGTTGGCAGAGAGGATTCAGCTGATTCAAGCAGCAATCCAAAAGAAGGAAGCTCCATTCATAACCTGATCCAAAAGGATCGAGTACTTTCTGCGGTGAGTCATATGATTACTTTTTCCAGTTGCGTGTGGATCTTTTTTTTTTTTTTTTT